>KE156905.1:50000-78746 GCA_000411055.1 Leavenworthia alabamica
GATGTCGCGTCGGAAGAGTTGAGGCGGACTTGTCGTAGTGCCTGGATCAGCTTGGCAGAGTAGATCCGCTGTTGCTTCTCCGATCTCCATCGCACGTGGCTCTCACCGTCACCTGTGGATACAGAGGCTGCGATACTACGAGACGATGCAGCTGATGAAACTAAGAATCTTTTCTTCCTTCGAACGAGATCTGTAGAACTGGGATTTAAATTGGTCAGCGACGCCATAACCAGCTGAACTGATTCGATCTCCTCAGTTTTCTCTTCGTATTTAAAAATCAAAGAGTATGAGAAGAAAATTATGAAATTAGAATTTGGTTGACAGATTATAAAGGGAAACTAGTAGTGGTAGTTAATACACGGTGTCGTTTCATGTAGTAATAATCAAAACATTTGATTCTATCATGAGTTTTACTCTTTATCAACCTAATAAATTGAGAGGGACACGTGTCACAGTTCTATTGGTAAAATCTATTTATGAGATTTAACTAAAGACTTTGGATTTTATATTCAGTGCAATGATTTCGTACATGTGAAAATAGTATTTAAACACTACTTTGTACCTAAAGCAAATTACCAAACGAAATGCATGTGCGTTGTAGAGTAGTGGTACTGCCTCTTTTTAAGGCTTTTCCCCTTTTTCGTAAACATATCGAATGAAAATAAACATGTACTACTACAAGTTTATTTTATCAAAGTTATGTGTGTATGTATTTGTAATTTTATAAACATGTACAACAATATTCAGCTGGTTATATATTTACCATCCATTGGGTTTATAGCTGATTCAGCTGGTTTACTGTTATATATTTTCATGTAGACTAATATAAGATGAGTTTTTTTCCCTCTTTTTCTTTATATAAAGAAAAGAAAGAGGACACGCAAGTGTGATGAAGGTGGCACAAATATTGCCTCCCTAATTATAGACAACCAAAGAGCCAAAGTGAACGAGAATAGGTGGAGATAGATTATTCAATTTTCAAAAGGCTAAAAAGTGAAGTATTGATGAGATAACGAATGATGCTCAATCATTGTTTTCAAAGGTCTATTTTGAATTGCTAATATCAACGGTTAATATTGTTTATGGTAATCTCAATATCAACTAAACACTGGTCAGAGGCAAATATGAAATACTTACTTGTGTACGAATTGTTTCCTTGTGATATTTTCCAGCTTTTTTACATGCTTCTCTTTTAAAGTAGTTGAGTTTAGGTCTCTGGTTTCACAGTGATAGCAGCCAAATCCTGTTTAAAATAGCATAAATATGATTATTTATATGATTACGTCAACTATAAGTATTATGAAGCCTAACTCTTAAGTTGCTTTCATTGTTTTACCAACAACTAAGCAAACGTGACAGGTACTTGAACCAATAACAACTTTGCTGTGAGTCGAAAAGCTGAATTTTCAACACATCATTTGCCTAGGTTAAATATGAAAAATAAATTATCTTCTAGAGGGAACTCAATTTTGAAAGCAAGACTCAGTTTTTCATAAAGAAATCCCTAGTATGAACACTACAAATGTCATGAAAAGTAAGCAAGAAAATTGACATAGGCCATGACCTGTATAATATACAAAAATATGATCATTCTCATTCATGATTTAATCAATGTATGAGGAGACTGATTTTTTTTATAAATATAATGCATCTCCAATAATTGGTGGCCACTAATTCAAAACAATAACCTTGATTTTCATGTAATCACCATAGAAACTTTACTTCAAAAGTAAACCAACAAAAGCTTCTTTTCTCTAACACATGGCTTATATTAGTAGTTTTTTTTCTGGTGTTTAGTGGCCTACTACTACTATAATTTCTAGTAGAAAAACCAAACACCAGTCTGGATTATTCTGTCATTCACTTTCTAAATACATGTCTAGTTTACAAATCCAAATCTTTTTATCATTATCCATGATGGAGAATAAACCTAACCTAAAACCTCCAAGACTTTATCCTTAGGTTTACCAAATATCAAATCAAGTAATTACCCAAAAAAGCTTAACAAGCTGCACTTTGCATAGGATGTGTTTGGCTTAATACACTTAAAAGTAAGGAACAGCTTGCATAAGAATAAAAAACAAAGGCTAGTACATGTCTTGGTTAGATTTAAAATGCATTAATTTGAGAAGCACATGGAAAACTAGCATGCTAAATAAATGAAGCAAAGAAATTAGGAGTGGTTGCGTTGCATTTTATAAAACATAGCTAACAATGGAAGACATCAAGGTATAATGGAACCTAGCAACTTAAATGCTACAGAAGTCTGTGTACTGGATCTGTGGTGCAGAAAAGACCTAGCATTTGGATAACAAAAAAGTAACCATAGATGAGACGTAAAAGTGTCATATCAGTTGTGCCAATTAAATGTTAGTGATCGTTCATTAGTTAGGAATGAGAGTAACTGGCAGCTTATGAGGCCTACTTGTAAACTCACTCACAACCTACCAATGGATCTTATGAGACTACTTGGTTTGGGCCTAGCATGTGCTAAATCTATAACTTTTAATCAGAAGGCTGAGAAAGTTCGACATTCAACACAAAGACAGAGAGATAGAAGTTCGACATTCTACTGGGTAAGACTTCACTGATGTGTTGTTCAAGGAAAAAAACTATACAACCATAACATTGATATTACTGTTGTTATGCAAAGGAAACCAGAATCAGTGTAAATAAAGGTAAGAAACCTAAAGAGAGTTACCTTGTGATCCATTGTAAATTGATTTTAATCCTTCAAGTTGGAAGTGGTCCATAGTAAGGAACTTTCTGTGCTGAGCGGATGAAGACCACAATTGCAGCTAAGATAGCCCAAAGAATGACACTCAAAAGCACAATGCGGAAATTCAAAGTAACAATTCCATCAAACCAGTTACGTTCTTCAGAAGTGTCAACTGCATATATAAGTTTTTTCAGCTCACTGATCTCCACGCGCATGGAGTGCACAGAAGCAGGCAAGTCCGCAATTGACTGAATCCGACCAGTAGAAGAACCGTCAACGTGAGCCTCCATACCAGTAATGGTTGAAACTGGAGATTCACCAGTCGGAATATAAGGATCTGGCGTTGACAATAAGTATGTGCTCGATCCTTTCATAATAATACTCTGAGGAGAATAGCATAATTCGAGCTTATCAGACACTATCAAAACACAGAATGACTATGATCGAGGTTCGTTATGAAGCACAGACGAAATCGATTCAATTTTCGAAAATAAGCACTTTGATCTGAACGGGTCTGTGCGTTTTCAAATCAACAGAACAGAAAACTTCGATGGAAGCGAAACCTACTTAAAAGTTAAAAAGCGAGAGAAGCATACCTCGGCCTCAGAATCAGAGATCGCGCCAGAAATTTGAGAGGTCGGAGTAAAATCAGTTGGATCCTTTGTGCTTCCAAAAGAGACGTCGGAAAAGGTTGCACTCTGTCTCTTCTCCGCAACCTTCAGTACCAGAGAGCGAAATGTGATTGGAATCTCAGTAGTACTATGGCGATTTAAGGAATGATTCGATAAGTTTACCTTTCGATTTTTCATCTCTGAGTCTTTGAGTCTCTTAGAACCGAGATCAGATGAGCGCGCGAAGTTTTTCCTGGGAATTTGAATTTCCTTCATCGCTCCGTCCTTTTCAAATTTGGAGCCTGTTAGTTTTCGTAACTGTGAAATTGTGAGTGAACTAAAGAATATCAAAGATAGTTTTGTGGTACGCTTCTCTCATGGGCTAAAGGCCCATAACTTATTCATGTTTAAGGCCCAATATAGATTGTTTAGTAAAGAAATTGGAGTTCGGTTCGGTTTAGTTATTGTTAAGCCGGTTAGGTAACAGCAACTGGGAGAGTTTGAGCTGAGAAGAACCCGATAGCTTTAGCCTTTAGGGTTTTTAACGTTGAAGCTTCAAAAATCTGTTACCGGAGCTTTCAACCATCGAAACTCAAAGAAAGAAAGAAAGAGAGAGAGAGAAAGAGAAGAGTTAGAAGCCATGGAGGGAGCAGAGGAAGCTGGGGCGGAAATAATGATTGATTCAAAGGACTTACAGCAACAAAGCAAAGCATTCGACAAGCTCACCGATCGCGTTGAGGATCGCCAGCTCGATTCATCTCGTGTTCAATCGGTTTGTTGCTCTTTAATCTCCCGATTAGTAGTTTTGATTTCAGAAGAAGCTAGGGGAAATTGTAAATTTGAGCTCAGTTAATAAATTGAAAGGTCAATATTTGTGTTTCAGGCTATGGCTTCGATTGCTGCTTCTAGGGAAGCTGATCTAAATGCTAAGAGATTGAGGTATAAACTCTTAGATTATGGATCATTATCACCTTGTAATAGATATGGCTTAAGACTCTTTTTAACACGTATCTTCTGTGTGAGTATTTGATTGACAAGGTGTTGGAGTTTTATGCAGAGAGAAAGAACTGGCATCTGTGAAGATTAATCCTGCAGATGTTGAGATTATTGTAAACGAACTCGAGGTTAGCTTCTTCTTTTTATCTATGACAAGCTTTTTTATGCATGAGACATTAAAGCTATGCCTGTGTGTAAAAAAGTTCTGAAGTTTTGTTATCAATGTTAACGAGCAGCTGGAAAAGAATGTGGTGGAAAGAACTCTAAGGGAACACAAAGGTGATGCAGTTGCTGCAACTAGGGAATTGCTTTCGCGATATCCTCTGTGATGAACCATTATTTACTTGTTGAAAGAGCAGGTATCCAAATATTTAACTGAGTCTAAACTTTTTATTGCTGTGACAATCTCTCTGAGAATGAATATTAATCGATTCTGGGATGGTCTTTTGTGTTTTTATTTGAAGTTTGAAGTTGCAATCTTTTTATTGTCAAGATTTTAAGAATGTTATTACTCATTTGTGGAATAATCATGGAATTAAATTTTGGATACACAACAAGAACATCCAATGGAAGGTTTAGATGATCATAACCAGACATTGTTCTAATTGTTTCATAAGTGCAATAAAATTTTACAAACAAGTTTGGCTTTCTTTTTCATTTGTGGTTTAAGAGAAGAGTGGACACGAATCGAAAGCACAATCGATTTTTTCTTTTAGAAGAAATGCATCTAAAAATAACCTTGCCTCTTAGGTTCAGAGATTTTTGCTATAAAATCTAAATCAAACTAAAAGTAGACAAACCCCCAATGATGTCGCAGTATTCACTCATAATTAGTATTCCAACTTTTTGGTAGACAATCCCCTAAGCCATACGTTTCTTTTGGTAGTTTGTGTAATCACCCAAAAACTTATCATTTACTGCTTTTAGACCAGTCTCAGATTCTAGTGGCTGTCTCTGCTTATCAGTCTTCTCCACTGTGTAATTACACCAACCCACTGTTACTGCTTAAAAACAGACCAGTCCTTTATTTTTCTCTCTTCTTATGAACGTCGTTTAAGTCTTGAAGCAGTGCATTGAGGAACAACAAGGCATAAGAAGAGTGTCAACTTTTGTTTTGTTTAGTTGTCCTTGATGAGATAGTTGTCAGATAACGCAGTACGAGTTGCTTGGAACTGTACTGTATACTTTCTTTGCAGGTCTCTTAGTTTCTCCATCAGTTCTTGGAATGTGGGTCTCAGCTTCATATCACTGCCAAAACCAATATAGAAACACTAAATATATGTCAGCAGCAGCTGTGAGTTATGTACAACATCTAAATCAAAGAGAACCATAATAAAATGAAAGATTACTTTTTTCTAGCAAGGATTATATATAATATATGTTCAGTAATCAGTATGTTAATGTACCTGTGCCAACAGCTCTCCATTAATGAGATCCAAACAGGATCAATGTCCTTTGGAATTTCCAGCCTCTGGTCCATGAACCCCACAGCTCCGATCACCTGCCAACATTTCAAATAAGCATCTCTACATATTTGACTCATGCATGTGTAATATACTAATATATACAAGAGGAAACTGCAGCAAAACTGAGAATGAAAAATTTTAGCTGTGCAATGGAAGTAGGACATCAAATGTTAAATTTAGTTTATCTGACAGAACAGAAAATGTAATAAGTAAAATTTTCCCAAATTTGATATCTTAGGACAAATTGTCACTTGGAGACATATTTTTATTATCCCTCTATCAATCAAAATCGACACCTGCATTGAGTTGAGATTTTCCCATGGGATCTTCTTGGTGGCAAGCTCCCATAGTACTACTCCAAAGCTGTAAATGTCAGACCTGTACTAAGGAAGACGAAGAACTAGTTAGCAATTGAGGCTAGAAAAACAAGTGACAAAAGAACTTGGCTAAAGAGAACTTCAGAATATACTTCTCATCAGCAGATTCATTTCGAAGAACTTCTGGTGCCATCCATTGAGGCTGCAGAACAGGTAAAAATCAAAACGAGATCATTGTGGGAGGTTGACCATAAATCAGGATTCAAACAGACAAGATTCCAGGTTAAGTACCGTTCCCTTTCCTGACTTGGTGGTTAGGTATGTCTTATGCTTGATACGTGAAAGACCAAAGTCAGCTACCTGTAAGAGTTATCACTGTAACTTGACGATGTTTTTATTCCAGACCACCAGGTTGGTGTCAAAAATTTCATTTTCGTTTAGGAAAGCTATATAATCAGAAATCAGTTTGATGATGGGAAGTTACTATTTATCTCGATTACTGAAAACCAAACTTATTTCAAGATCAACATGTTACCTTAACCGTCCAGTTCCTGTCTACCAGAAGATTTGACGACTTCAGATCACAATGGATGATGGGTGGACTACAACGATGAAGATAGTTCATACCACGAGCCTGAGTCAAGAATCACATAATATGTTGTATGAGATGCAACGTGGGTGAGTCAAATAAAGTGAACAATAAGATTTACAAGAAAAAGACAAAGAACTAATCAGAGCAGCTCATACTTAAAAAAAATTGTCTACTGCAACAGGGAATGATCATAGAAATGGAAGAATCAGATATCTAATGAACATATAACTAATACTCACAATGTCCAAGGCCATATGGATACGCCGCCTCCAATCCAGTTTTAATGTAGTTCTCTGCAGTAAGCGGAAGAGACTTCCACTGCATATTGTGATTCAGATGATTAGTAGGAGCTATGGCCTGAAGGCCAAGAACACAAAGAGAGTAAAGAGATGACATCTAACCGTGGAACGAACTCTGACACTATACAGAGACGCTGAGGTGAAGTCACAGCTCCCATAAACAACAAAACATTAGGATGTCTAAGTCTTTTCATCAATGATACCTTCAAAGTAAAACAGAATCAACAGAAATAAATTTTTAGATATTGGTTCTACTAAAACCCAATAACAATGTCAACTGTCTTTTGCCGAAACTACACTCAGAGCCATCATTATGGAGGAAGATTTAAAAATATACCTCTTGTCTAAATGATTGTATGACCTCTTCTGAATATTCTTGTTTGGAGAACATTTTTACAGCTACATCCTGTGGTGACATTAGCAACACACAATGAGACAGATCTCTTAACTTTCAGTCTTTTAAATATCATGGAAGGGTGAATAAATCAACAAATTCAGATTCTACAATATAGCCAGGAGCAAAAACGTACACATCCAAACCAGAGACCGTGATAGACAGTTCCACATGAGCCTGTAAAATGTAAGATTACTACAGCATCTTAGTAGAACACAGACAGTATGACAATTAGTAAAATGTATGATTGTTATAAAGAATGATTGTAGCTGGAAAACACTAGAATAAATTACCTTGTCCAATTTGTTCTGCAATTGTCAAATCATCCCATAAAATTTCATATTCGAAGCAATCACTATCTGTACTTCCGCTGCTTGTGCTGTTCGCGTTTGTAGAGGAAGACCACAAACTAGATGCCTCGGTAGGCTGATGACTTTCAGACTTAACACCAGAAGAAGGATTAATCTGGTGAAACTGATCTTTCTCTTGTTCTTTCTGTATCCAAGGCCATACATAATGAGTAGACTTTCCTTCTGAACCTTCCTGGTTATTCACTTTCCATGGCCATGATAAACCTTTCTTTATCCATTCTTCAGCTTTTGTGGTGGTAACCTTAGGGGTTGCAGGCTTTCCATCACTCTCGTCGCTGGAATCTTTGGAGGCTTTTGGAGTAACCTTGTTATCCTTATATGTAAAGACACCAAAAGGAGATTGTATAAAATATCCTTTTGGTGAGCTTGCACCACTTGACGCTGCATCGTCCATGTGGTCAGTAAGACTAGCACCAGAGACACCACCAGAGAGTGTGGCATTATTATCACCTGCTCGCATTTTCGACTTGACCTTGTTTCTCACCTTGGATGCCTGCAATTTTTAACACTAGTAAAAAATTACATAACAACAAGATAAAAGGTAAGAAAGAATATACAACCTACAATTGAACTAACCAAATCTGATATCTTTGATGCTATAGCAACTTGTATAGGCTGATCAGAATCAAGACCAAGTTTTGATATAACAGCTCCTTTTGAATCCCAACCAAGTTTAGAGGCAAAACTATTCCTTACAGTGGTAGAACTCGTTTCACCTTCTTCCCTCTTTAATTTATCCAAAGGGATTCTCGGATTCTGATACAGCACTGTGTTACTTGTGATAGAAATGATCCCAATAAGAGAACCATTACCATCATAGAAAGGGGAACAAGTAGTAACAGCTGGAAATATCTTCCCTGATTTGTTCTTAACAGGAAACTCGCCGGTCCAGCTCTCTCCACTGAGACAACGTCTAGCAACATTCATGGCAAAGGTAACATCACGATCATCTACAATAACTTTAGTTGGATTCTTTCCAACTACTTCAGCAGCAGAGTAACCATAAAGCTTTTCAGACATAGCATTCCTGGAACAATCATGTCATGGAATCGAATTGAAATCTGATAGAACAATGCACTTCTCATCAATACTATAAAATGAACAATGGACAACTATGTATATATCATGAAATCACATCACTGGCCTTATGTAGAATCAAATCCAGAATCATAAGCATTTTTGACTATAAACAACTTACCAAAAGATAATTCGCGTATTAAGATCTAAGACATGAACAGATTGTGCCATTGATTGCAAAATATTCAGATACTGTTTATTTGTGAACTTCCCTGTCAATGGTTCTACAGCTCTTAAATTCATCGGACCCTGGATACGGTTCTTCCTCGGCTGCTTAAGCTCTATCGATACCTTGAACTTAGAAATCTCCTGCTTCAGATGCTTCTGAGTTTCCTCCAGCTCTAGCATCTTCTTCAGTACTTGACTCTTCATTGAAACCCAATCAAAGGAAGAATGTATTTGATTTTGACAATGTAGCGACTGGACTGTCAACTGATGATGATGATGAAAGTGATAAGGTTCGATTCAAAGCTTCTTTTTATAATAAATATAAATGAACTGAAATGGTTTAGAAATTAAAAGAAAAATGATAACATATGATATTTTGCCGCCTCACCGCTTTAACATCAATACTGTAATCAATCGCTATCTTTGACTAACGGACGTCGGCTGAAGTATCAGTAACTAACTAAACTTTTAAAAATTGAAATCATATTTTTTAGTTTTCTTCTCTTTTTTGCTGATATGTTCTTCGTCAAACATAAATGCTAATGCTAAGGTGGCACAGTTTTCGTTTAGTATTTGGATGATAACATAAGTTGCTGAAGTTTTAATTAAAACCGTGGACAGATGTGTTCTAGACATTTGTCTTGTGGGGGACGTCACTTCCAAAGTTCCTGGAGAATTCCTTTGCATTGTAGTTTCGAGGTACTTGGCCTATGTAACTTTTACTTTTGGTTTGTAAACTTCTCTAAGGTTCTTTGCTGTAGACTGATGCTGTTTAGCACTCTTTTATGTGGGATTTGTGGCTTATTGGTTTAACTAGACCTATTGATACGTGTTTATAAAATAATACATAAGATTCTTTTTTGAACTTTTAAACAAAAAATTGTGAAAGAAATATCATCATAAACAAATTCTAACTTTCTTTTATTATTTAAGTATTGAGAAAGCACAGCAGATAATCTGAAGGAAGAAAACATAGGCTAACTGAAGAAAAGAGAATAATAATAATCGGAAGAACATTATGATGATGACATAGTTTGATTAGACTACTTGGTGTACAAGACATCTTCCCATGGGTGTCGGTACAGTGGCTGCTTCAGTCTCTTCTGATCGAATGTGTGCCTGAAACCAAATATTCACAGAATCCAAATCAATTTTAAGAATTGCTTCAATTAACAAGATGAATGTGTCCGGTTAGGTGAGTTACCCGATTAAACCGATGGATCTAGCTAGGACGAAGAGACCATTGAGATAACCAATCTGGACTATTTCGTCAATCTCTTGCTTAGTGAACATCCCACTTCCAGCTAGAAGGTCTAAGAAGAGAGATCCTATGGCTCCATCAACGTTGAGTACAAGGTTGTTGGCTTTAGAGAGTGTGTATGTCTCTACTTGGACTGCATATTCCATGTACTTCACTGAAGGGAAGTTAGACCGTGCAAATTTCTGAAGCAACTCCACTCTTTTGTCTCTGTTGTCTCTGCTCTTTATCCTACACATAGTCCCCAATAAGATTTAAAAGAGAGTGTCATGTTTCTGCTGCTGCTCAAAAGAAAGATTATGCCTTAAACCGGAGTTTGAGGTCTAAAAACTGGTTTGTTCTTTACCTGTGACCAATCCCAGGGACACGGATACCTTTCTTTTTCATGCCTTCCACAAATTCATAAGGTGTGAGATTCTGAAAAAGACAAAACATTCTTGTATCAGTTATATCTAAGTTTCAAGATATGTTTGATAGCAGTAAAGGAGAAAATGTTTTTTTACCCTGTCACAAGCGTCCTTGAAGTATCTTGCTGCATCATCAATGGCACCACCAAATCTAGGACCAATTGTTAATAGACCTGTTTTGTTGGGAGGATTATCACTTATTATTGTATAGCAAAATCCACTTGGAAGAGATTGCAAATTGAGATTGGGTTTTTTTTACCTGAGACAAGACTTGAGACAAGGTCTTTGCCTGCTCTTGCTGTTACAATGGTGTTGTGAGCGCCGGATACGCATGGACCATGATCAGCACAAAGCATTATGCATATCTGATCAAAGCTCAGTGTCAGAAAGTGAATTCGTCAATCTCACTTGCTAATAATATTTGACATTTATGTTTAGATATGGAAAGATGAGCAACCTCGATGAATTTGGTACAGTAACGGGGAAGACTACGTTTGAACCATAAGAGAGAAATGACATCTCCCACGCCATAACCTTGTTCAACGATAGAAGACATTGGCACACCAGCATAGCATGGTTCCTCTCCTGCAAATTCAATGCCAAGAGAATCTTGTTTACAACAATGTTCTTGTTTTAAGCTTGTGAATCTGGTTAAGTTTCAGAAAGATAATAATACCTCTGTCATCAGAGATAGTGGAAATGATATGAGTAGGTGCCCGTACTTTCCCACTCTTGATTGCAGAGCTGAGATCTTCAGGGATTTGTGGAGGAATGATTTCCTTAATAGAAGAAACGTTTCCTTCTTCAACCTAGGAGGAGCGGAGAAAAATGAACATAAGAACACAACAAAAAGAAATGCAAGCTACAAGCACATTTGATTGGAGACTGACCAATTTGTCAAAAGTTTCCTTGATTGCAGATTCTAGGGCTTCGAATGAAGTGGGTACGGTAGCTCCAGCGTCTTTTAGCGCTTGATTCTTCGCTTGTGCAGACTCCATCTCTCCACCACTTTTGGCCCCCTGATTCATATTATATCAAAGAATGATTTATATAGCAAGCAGAGGAACACTAGTGCTCAAAGTTCTTTAAGTCCGTTTCTGGGTGCCACTTACTGCATGACCAAACTGTACTTCAGACTTGAAGAGACGTGCACAAGTCCCACTGACCCAGGCAACCACTGGTTTGGTGACTTTTCCCTCTTTTAAGGCTTCAACTAGAGAATATTCATCTCTTCCTCCAAGTTCTCCAAGTACAACCACCATCTTAATCTACAATATTTTAAAAACGAATATGTAACTTTGGAGTTCAAAATATTACCTGAATGAGAGAAGGAAGATCTGATGTCTTCTAAACATAGCTACTTTTACAGTTAAACAGTAGGAAGATAGTGCCGATTATATTCAAAACTCTCAGAGATTGAAACTAATATACCTGTGGGATGTTGTTAAATCGCAGTATATGGTCGGATAAAGTAGATCCCGGGAACACATCCCCACCGATAGCAATGCCTACAGCCATCCCAAAACATAAACTCATCGTAAGACTCTTCAGAAATGATAGGCCTGCGGAAACAGTCATTAGTAGATTCTGAATAAAAATAGAAACTCACCTTCATAGATCCCATCTGTCACACGGGCAATGGTATTGTACATTTCATTCGACATGCCACCCTGTAGAAAGTAGAGAATGACAAATAAAATCTCGACTTAAGATACAGATGATGATAATAGTGAGCACTGAGCATAGGCAGACCAGAAAACGCAAAAAGGAAACCACAGTACATACAGATTTCGAGACAAAGCCAACAGATCCAGGTCTATACAACTTGCACTGGATGATATTGTCAATTGTGCCAGCAGTGTCACCAATTTTAAAGGCCCCAGCTTGGACACCTCCAACAGTAGCTGGTCCAATAATAACCTGTTACAACCAATCAATAACAGAAGAATGACACGGATAGGTCACATCAATTCCGAAAAAATCGGTAATGTGGAAATGCATCATGATGAATGAACCAGTTCATTATAAAAGCAACCTTATTGTTAGCACGAGCATAAGCAATTAATTGCTTAGTGTCTGACTCTGGAACACCTTCTGCAATAATAGCCACTACTTTAATAGTTGGCTGCTTCAAAGCAGCCATGGAAGAAGCAGCAGCACTAATACAAGAGGAGATAAAACATTAGAAGAGAATCACAAATAAACTTATTCACAGAACAAAAACAACACTAACCTTCTAAACGATGCAAAGTTGATGAAAACATCTGCTGTTGGATGAGCAGCACATGCTGCCTCAATACTGCAAAAAAAGACAACTAAAGTTAGATCTGTCTGACCTATATCTCTCTCAATCTAAATGGTATTATAAAGTTACGCTGCATGGACAGGGATGGCGATTTCCTCCTGACCAAAAAATAGCTTTTGGAATCCCTCGGAACCTGGGTTAATGATACCAGCAACAGAAGGAGTTTCTCGCCCTGAAAAAGATTAAATTATAATAAGAACCAAACTGGTAGCTACGTTACACCAAATCTAAACAAAAAACAACTGATAAAAAAACATTGTAAATATTTATTTCGTTTTAGCAGCAGCTGCAAAAAAATGGAAATGTGTAAGAAAGAGAGAAACTGAGGTACACTTACCACAGAGGAAATCAAAATCAAGCATCCGCTGAATTGGAAGCTGTTTATAGTTGTAGAACAATGCTTGTGTGTTGCGTGAAAATAGCTGTCCCGTGGCCATGTTTTTTTAAGCTTCAAAAGGAACTGAGAATCACAATTAAAAATTAAAAAAGCGAACTTTTCAGTCGGAAATATAATAATCTAATAGGAATATGCAAAAAACTGAAACCAATGTAACTAAAAACGAAATCACTACACTGTGGAATCATGACTAGCTCTCTAAAGCCCAAAACCCAAACCGGATCGACACTTTTTGTTTGAGACTAATTAAAAAAACACAGATCGAAATCGAAAGAGACGGATCTGACGCATGGAATGATAGAGTTAAAGTTTAAGATTAAAAACCTGGTTAGCTAGCTGAGTCGAGCAGTGTTAGGTGGAGAGTCGATTTGGTGTTAGGAAGGGAATGGTTCAGAGTAAGCCCATTAGATAGAGAGAGAGAGAAATGGGAGGGATACAAAGAGATCAGCTCAGCTACCACATAGAGAAGAGAGAGAGAGGCCTGTGTAAATCTGGTGGTGGTCACGTGGCCTCATGGTAGTTAGCTCACAAGTCACATCTCCGGATCTCCTATCTCTACTTTTATTTTCTTTTGTTAAGTCTTTTTTTTTTTTTTTAAGTCCAAAATTTGTAGTACTTCTATGGAAATAGCATAGGAACAAAAATAATTTCTGAGTGCTATAATTAAAATGAGAAATTATGACAAACGTACATGTGTATCAGTAATAATTTTGTTTTATTTGTTTATTAATTATTATTTATAAATTATAATTTTTAATTTCTTAGATCTACCAAATTATATTTCGTTACAAAGTTTATTCATATTTTTAAACCTATCTGACTAAATATTTTATTTTATAGTATTAAAATTTTGCGTGAGTATATATAAAAATATCTGATATAGTTTATTTATGAATCGATCGTGTTAGGGTTTAAGGTATTTTCCTCTTTGCAAAAAAAAAAAAAACTCCCCAATGTTAAAACCCTCCAACTTCTTATCCTCTTGCATTGTGATATAGTTCAAAACCGTTTACCTGAACTGTTCACTTGCCAATGGATCCCACTGATGACGATTTTGGTGAGTTGTACGTTGATGCTAAGCTTCAGGAGAGTCCTGGTGATGTAGGGTTCGTAAATTCCGACCTAAATAGGGGTTTTGAAGGGACAGTTAAACCTGATTTGGAAAGTCAAATGAAGAAATCCGATTTGGTGGTTAAGGATTCGATTCCGTGTGTTGACACTTCTGCTGTGAATCTGACTGAGGCGAGCGAAGTGTCGGAGTTTAGTGACAGTGATGATGATTTGAATATAGTGCTTAAAGACGATGATTCTAAAACGTTTCATGTTGCTAGTATGTCTAGCAACAACAATGGCGGATACGCCTCCACTAATGCCATCAAAGCATCGGAAACTTGCTCGTTTCAGAGACGGAGGACTGGAAATTGGGCAAGTGTTCATGATTGAGTTTAAGCAGTAATGTTGTTATTGATCTAGGTGATTGTGTTTTACCTAAATTTAATCTTGTTGTGTTGATGGATTCTTTTGCAGTGTGCAATGTCAAATGACGCTCCAGCTAACAATGGTTGTATTGATCCGTCTTGGTCCAGGTTAGTGACAATGGATATTTTAGGTTTATTGAATGTGATTGAACTGAACAATGATAAATTCCGTTTGAAGATCACGATGTTGATGTGTGTTTCATTGATTCTCAGGACAATTTTTGATGTTAATTTGGATGTGTTTGAGACGAAGCCATGGAGGAATCCAGGGACAGATATAACTGATTTCTTTAATTTTGGATTGAACGAGCTGAGTTGGAAAGAGTATTGTAGACCGTTGGTAAGTAAACATGTTTTGATTCTTGTTTGTCATATCCTTTTTGCAATGTGTATTTGGTTTTGATCTTGATTAGTTTCTTTCCATTTCAACTGAAGGGAAGAGCAATTGAGGTTGAAGGTGGAACTCTTGAGCGAATACCCTCTGTAGATTTGCGTCGTCCACGTGATTCAGACCCTGACGTGGTGATACAGGTTAGAGATTGAATTATACTTGGTTTATTGGTTTTTGTTCCCCTTATCTTTCATTGATGATTAAGTGTATGAAACCAGATCCCAGTGACTAATGATTTTGAGGAGCTACCAAGCATGACACCAGTGAAAACAAGGTCGCTCAGCATAACATCAACTGAAGCATCTGGACATGAGGATTCACATTCAAACTTTGAAAAGAAGTTGAATTCAGTTGATAACTCTATAAAAGACGAAGCTTTTTTAGGGTGTCAAGAGGAATACACTGGAAGTTTCAGTGATAAGCAATCTACTCCAACAGAGAATTGCTGCAGCAGGGAAGTAACACCTTGTAATAAGGAAATGATTGACGATGAGAAACATGAGTCTTTTTGCAATTCTGATGAAAATGACCCATCCTCAATGCAGAGGGAATCATCTCTTGGAGATCGCATTTGTTTGAGCCCTACCTCTTCTTGTTCTGTTGGAAAAAATGAGGAATCCGAAGATTATGAAACAGAGTCATTAAAAGACAGTGCTACTGATGAACGATGTGAAGTCACTACCCCACCGCGACGAACTAGAGTTGAAGAACATGAAGCAATGAATATTACAAGCGGGGAAAGGAATGGTACAAAGCATTCCAGACACAGAAGATCACATGAAGTCTCGGGCAAAAGGCATTGTCGGAGAGCTGACTATGCTGTACATGGGAGAATAAAACACACAATTGGTAAGGATGCTTCGCCTACACCAGTTCCAGATCTTCGCAAGAAAGTTCACTCTCAACATGGACGTGTGTACCGTGATTCAAAAAAAAATTGGCAGAATAGACCACACCTTACTTTAGAAAGAGATGAGGCTAAAGGTAAAGGCTTTCTCCACTTAAATAGAGAAAAGGTTCATGGTAGATTATATTCATCTGTGGATGATGCTCGAAATAGAGAGCACATGTTTGGTTGGTGCAACAGCAATGAATCATCACGAGGTCGGCGTCTTGATCATTCTAATAGTTACAAGTGTGAGGCACGTCTTCTAGAGTATACCTCACGTTCATCATTCAGTCTTAATCAGAAAAATTCTCGATCCAGTGATCGATATGGTAGGCATCACGGTGGAATAAAATATGGTAATGAAAGGCATCATGTCCTAGCCTATGAAAGCAATAGAGAAAGAAATAGGTCTGATTGGCTAGGAGAACCTTATAATCAGGACTGCATTTCATTTACCGACAGGGACTATATGTACCAGGTTGATTACTCTTCTGCACGTGGAATACATAACCGCAAACAGAGTCAGGAGAATGATCTTCATTGCAGAAGGGGTGATTACGATTATAGTATGCATCGTCATAGATTTGAAGATGGGGATCACAGGGAAGAAAGTAGAATTCCATATGAGCTGTCCTTCAGGGAGATGCATTCTTTTACTGAAGTGGAAAGGAGAGAATATGATGAATATCAAAGGTATAAAAGGTGGGAGGAATTCTCTGAAATAGATCAAAGACACCATTACTCTCCTGATTGGCATCTTGATAGATTTGTCTCAGAGAAAGATGGTTATAAGTATAGAACCCAAGATGCTTGGCCCTCACTGTCTTTGTCCTTGAGAGATTCTTGGTATACAAAAGGAGCAAGAGGTGATTCCTGGAGAGATACTACCAGAGACTTCAGAACTGAAGCTTATGACAGGCAGGATAATCGGTTGTATAAGACTGCACCAAGAGATGACTGGACGGGGAATCTTGGTCATAGCGATAATGTGAGGTTACAAGATAGAGTAAGGTATGACGATTATTGGGTTCGTCCTGATAGAGGGAGATCTGAGATGGCAGATGAAATTCAATATTCAGTGAGAGAAGTTACTCATTCTGAGGATCTATCATATACTGATGAGATATTAGTCCATGACATAAGAATACCAACACATAATCGAAATGCTACCAAACAAAGGTCTAGATATTTTAAGGGTCGTATTCATGAATCTGGTGAAAGCCATCACAAATCAAAGAATCTGAGAGAAGATTTGAATGCTTTCATCAAGTGTCAGGATCCAGTTGACTTAACTGGTAGGCAAGGGAAGGTAAAGATGGTGATACCAAGTATACATGCTTTAAAACATATATATTTATTAATTATAAAGGCCTTTCAGTTTCCCAGATTTTTATTGTTCTGATATGTATAATTAAGCATCATTTAGTGTAACATGAAGAGCAAGATCCTTCTCATGTTATCTATTGTGTGTGTGTTTCAGCTCTCTAACCAATCAAAGAAACGATTTTTCAATGGTGAGGATACAAAGGAGCAAGGAGATTATCAGAAACCAAGAAAGTTAATCTGCAGAAGAGGAGAGAAAGCTGCTATGAAGATTCGAGATTTAAATGACAAAGAAGAAGGTGAGATCATAGAAGAAGTGGGGAAGGAGAAAGATGTTGAGATAGACAACGAACGTATACAAGAGAGTCTGAAGAAGATGCAGAAACGTAGAGAGAGGTTCAAGGAAACCAAATTGGCGACGGTAGAAGCCACCACGTTGGAATCTCAAACCGAACCGACGGATGTTGCCAATCAACAGAGACCAATTAGGAAGAGGCGATGGTGTGGAAGTTGAAAAGATCATCGTGGCATGTTGGCTGTTTCTGGTTAATACAGTTTGGTTTATTAATATTAGGCTATATCTAAACCGATAAGTAGACAAAAGTCACAAAACCGGACAACTGACTGTGACCTTATGTCAAGTGATGATCTTACGTATGCTTTTTTTGACCGCGTTTTTAAACTAGAAGATTTGACTTTGACCAATGGTATGATGCAAGGAACGAACGAACCGGAGACAATTAGAGCGTAATGCGTATGATTAACTTGATAACCACTAGAGTAAACCAAACTAATTAGATTGTCAAATAATTGTATATGAAGAACCAGACCGAACTGACGTCCAAATTACGATTTCAGATTTATTTATTTATAATGTGTAATACGATTTCAACATTGTTGAGTTTTCTTTTGTTTGGTTTGGAATAAATTTCGTAGAGTATTGGTGAGGTGGACTCATAGCCGTCGGATAACAAGCGGCTGATCTGAAGCGTCTCTTCAGAAAAAAAAAGAGAAAGAGGGCAAAGAATTCAAAGCAGTTTCCATCGACGAAACGACCAATCTCACTCTACAGATTTCTCTCCTCTTCTTAACTTCCAGGTTAATTTTCTTCCGTCTCGAATTTTTGAATTTTTTGAAAAACCTAATGGAGCAAGTTCCTTATAAACTATATAATTTTAGGGCTTTCAACTCTTCCAAATTTTATTTAGGAAGATCCGATTCTATTATCTGATTGGGACATATGATATGCTATGTTGCTCAGAAATTTTATTTTAGAATTGAAAAAAATAGTGGATCTGGTGTATCAGAAGTTACTGATGAAACTGTGGAAGAGACCTTGAGATAATATTTTTTTCACCTATGTTTGATTCTGAATCGGGTCAATACGTAGTTTCAGAGCTTCCTAATTTTGGTTTTACTAACTTGAAATTGATTATAGATTGGGTTTACTTGTGTTTCTAGATTGCTTGTCACTTGACAGTTTGATTTATAGTTTGCAGAGACAAGTCTCGTTTGTTGTATAATAAGGTTCAATGGCGAGGATAAAACCTCAAGCACTTTTAATCCAAAGCAAGAAGAAGAAGAGTCCAAGTCGTATAAGTATTTCAACAATTATCGTTTGTAATCTTGTAGTTGCTGTAGTCATACTATCTTTACTCACAACTTATCGCCATTGGTCCCAAAGGTTTGTTTACATCTTTGAATTATTATATTATTTCATTTACGTCTGTTATCTTAGATTATCCTTTACCATATGTTGCTTATAGCGAGGATCTTTGTTATTCCCCAGGTCTAAAAACATTATTGAACATGAAACTCATAATCAGAGATTTGAGGTATTGTTTTGAGGAGCATTTTTTACAATGTATATGCTTTGAGTTTTGATCCTGATGAACTTGTGACCACTTAGATTTAGAGTTTTGAGTATTTATATATATGATCGGCTTTGTGTTTGTGTTTCAGGACACAAATGCTGTATCAGAGAAAAAGAGTTACGATCTTCCTGGTTATGCTGTATGTTTATCTCCTTGTTTATTGGAAAGACTCTTGTTTTATCATTGTTCCTATTTCTCATTATTATGGTCTGTTCATCAATATTTGAAAGTAAAATGTGATGTGTTTTACATTTGAATAGCCCTTTCAATGATATTTTGCTTGTCTTTTATTATCTCATATAGGATATAAACACATCAAAAGGACTTATAACTATCGAGCTCTTCAAAGATGCTTCCCCCGAAGCTGTGGACAAGTTTCTAGATCTATGGTTAGTATCAGAATTCATTTATTATCTTTTAATCTAGATAGAGAAAGAAAAGTATATGAAATTGATTAAGCCAGGCCATGAGTCCATGACTTGTTGTAACTCTTCTTGGAGATTTGTGTATGGAACATAAAACCTCATAAAAGAGATAAATGACGGAATCACTATGTGACACTGTTATTGGAAGCTTTATTTGATAGTAGTAGTTATGTATTGAGTATTGTTGCAGTCAAAAGGATCACTTCAAGGGAATGCCGTTTCACCGGGTAATAAAAAACTACTTGGTACAAGCTGGTCGCTCGGCTAGCTCTATACCTGTTGAGGAATGGACAGCTAAAGGAAAGCTCCGCGGTCGCCTCGACACAAGGTAAACTTGCTTTCTCTGCTTTTGTCTTTAAAGTTTTTATATGTTTATCATCTCTCTTTGGTCTAAAAATAAACACCTACATGTGTTCTGATAATTAGTCCAAAACATGAGGCATTCATGCTAGGGACACCGAAAAACAAAGTGAATAACAAGGATTTTGAGCTTCTGATAACAACAGCGCCAATCCCGGATTTAAATGATCAACTTGTAGTGTTTGGGAGAGTCCTTAAGGGAGAGGATGTAGTACAGGTTTGGTCCAATTCCAGCAGAACCACACTCTCATTTCATTATTATGGTTTGTTTCATGTGTTAAATTATATTATAACAGGAGATCGAGGAAGTAGATACAGATGAGCATTACCAACCGAAATCTCCGATAGGAATCATTGGTATTATACTGAAGCGAGAGGTATGAAATTAAAATTCACTCTTTCTTGCTTTCTTCTGTATATTGAGGCCATCGCCAAGTCTTTTCTTCATACTCGGTCTTTGTAAAAACCCTCTTTTCAGCCTTTTTTTTATTTATTTTATTTTCTCTCTGTTTTTCTTGTTTTTTTGTAATTTTATTTGATCTTTCTATGAGGAAATAGAATCTTTGTTTAATATACTTCTCCGTCGAAGTCATTTTTCGGATGTTCTGGTTGGTGTTCCTACTTACAAATCTTGTTCTTGGTCCTTGGCCCTGGGCATTCGGTTCGGTTCGGTTTTTACGGTTTTCTGAAAACAAAACCGAACCACCACCAAACCCAATCGAGCAACATCAGGGAAATGAACCGATCGGCAGCTTTTAATTTGGAATTTGGCTAGATTCTTGGATCCTGAACCTAGCAGATCCTTTGCCTTCGTCCCAAGTCGTAGTCCTGCATAACAAAACCTCACTTCCCTTAACCTTTCTCCTATGTGCTCTCTTCATTTCTCTCGTCCGAATACTTCATAGCTGGCATAGCTTTATCCAAATCTGTGAACACAAAAAAAAACTTAATTTTTGAAATCGGTTCCAAAAAGTAATTTTGTGGATACGTTGTGAATCAGTTGAAGGGAAATGGAAGATAGAAAGTGCTGGATATTTATGATTGGGAGATGGAATCTTAGATTTGCTGATGAATAGTAATACAGTACAACTTTTTTAAATTAATACTCTATAAATTAATAAAAACATTTGGTTTTGATTCGGGCAATTCTTTAAATTAATACTCTATAAATTAATAAAAACATTTGGTTTTGATTCGGGCAATGTAAAAAATAGCAAAATTTGATAAAATAATAATTTTTTTGAAATTTTTATGTAAAAATATAGTCCTAATAATATCATAAATTAATAATTATAAATCTTAAACATATATAACTATAGACATATATAATTAAGTCAATTTAGTAAAATATGATTGAAATGTTTTTTGTCTTTTTTTGAACTTTAAATATCTAATTAAGTCAATTTAGTAAAATATGATTGAAATGTTTTTTGTCTTTTTTTGAACTTTAAATATCGTTGGAGCTCATTTCTAATTTTTTTAATCACATTAAACATTTCTAATGTTGTTTTCTTTATTTGCATCTAAAAGTTGTAAAGAAATATATACACTATAATTGCTTCCATACGCGTAACCTGTTTGAAAGATATCATAATATCGTCTTCAATTTCTTTATAAGCATTAAAGATATAAGGCACAATTTTTTCTAAACTCTGAACATGAATTATTTTTATCCGAATAGTTGAATAGGATATTAATATTTATTTATTCCAATAAGTAAGATTATTGATCACAAGTTTATGTTTATGAATGTTGTTTTCATAAGTTGAATTCTCTTCTAAATTCTTTGAGGCACAATCATCTTATCAAATTTTGTAGTGTCAAAAAAAATTTACTATTATCACTTGATGAACATTAACTGTCCAAACAGAAATTGTAAAATTGATAGCCTTCACAAAATTCATATATGAATTATAAAGAAAATGTTTCGTTTACATTTAAAATTTTTTTAAAAATATTATAGATCGAAAGATATTTCTATAAATTAATAAATATCACGATAAATTAATAAAATACCAAAGTCCCAACATTTTTAATTTGGGTTGGGTATTTGGGTAAGCAGGGATTGAGGTAAAACTTATTTAGGTTTGGGTATATCAAATTTAAAACTTTTGTATACAATGAATAATTTTGTCGAATTCGGTTTAGGTTCTGATTCGGATACAGATCAATAACGGGTAAGGAAAAATAATATAGTTAAATTTTAAAAAATTAACTGAATTTTCACAAATAAAACTAAATTTTTTTAAATATTTTAATTATTTGTATATATAATTAGATTTTGCTTTTTAACCGAGGAGTTCAAATTCAGATATGGATTTTTGAATTTAGAGGTATAGTATATAATGGAATAATTTTTTGAATTCGAATTCAGATTTAGATAGTATTTTTCAGATCGAATGTTTAGGATAGATTTTTTTGTTCAAACCTAGATAATAGAAAGGTAAATACGAAGAGATTGGGATAAGAAGAGATAAGAAGGTGAAGATGGGGAGATCGGGTTAATCAAACAAATCGGATTTTTAGGTATTTGTGGGTTTTTTTGGGATTTCAGATTAAATAAACTATTCAATATATTTTTGAAATCAATATTTTAAGATAAAACCGAACCAAATAACCCAAGAATTTGTTTGGTTTCAATTTGATGAAAGTTATAAAAAAGAAAAAAAAAACAACACAAAAACGAATAACCACACCCAATTAACCCTAAAAATGAAAATTAAGTTGAAACATATCTTTATATAATTAAAAGGAAATAAATCCTTTTTTCTACACCAAAAAGAAATAAATCTAAACATCGTTTTTTGGTCAACAAACTAAATAATATTAAGAAGAATGAGATTTGTTTTTATACGCATTGTTCGGAACTAGTGGATACGGTAAAAGAGCCACACGAATGATGCATTCTCATTGATGGAGTAAAGAAAATTACCAGCGAATTTACAAAATTTACAATATTATAGATTGCAATTGAAAAAAACAAAGACGCGGACAAATTAGCCGTATTGTGATGTGCCAAAACTAAAGATTAGTTTCGCAGAGTCATAAGACTTCAAAGTGGTATCAGAGTCAGGAAACAAAACGTTGTCCACAAGAAAAATTTTTATATACTCTATCAATCTTTTCATCTTCATTAACGGAAATATTTTTTTCCGAACAAAAAATATCTTGTAATACATCAAACTAGAAAAATCATATATTATAATATGTTGTTTTGTTAGATAAAAAATTTTTTTGTTCTTATATCATTTGTAGTAAATTAAAAGTTACAACCGATAACAAACAATCAAAAGAAGAACATAACTGACACCTTGCACCAATAACATGATACATTTATTACCATATAAAAACATAAAGACTTTAGAAATGAAGATTTAAAATAGATAAATTTCACAATTTTATGTTTCATTTGCAGAACTATTAATTATTTCCAGAGAGAAACATGAGAGCAGACGAAGCCTTCATCACGTTATTGCTACTTTGAACATTGTTGAACATTTGTAAAAACTTCCCTTCGTATTCTTTAAGTTCTTCATGGGTAAACTCATCGATCGGCTTCATAAACTTTTGTTCTCCGACTGATTCAATAAAATTTTGTAGCTTTTCCCCTTTTTTTTTCTCCGCTTCGACTTTTTCGATGATAGAATTGAGACGTCTACATAGCCTCTTCTCTTGTCTCACACTGTTACCTCTTTTATAGCCTGGTGATGTATCATCGCTATCTGTTTCTTCAGATTCATCGTTAAACCGGTTTACAATCGATTCAAAACTCGGTTTTCCAAATGAGAAAAATTTGTTTCCAGGAGAACATACAGCAATACCAAGATCGGCGTTGCACAAAGTTCCAAGTTCACTCGCCTTCTTGAACACACCCGACCTACGCTTCGAAAAAGTAACTTGTCTGGTGTTGGTGTCTTGTACTTGCTCCATCTTAATTTTTTTTCTCCCCATCTTTTGAGTGATTGTAATCGTATACGAGAAGATATGAAATTTTTTATGTTATTTCTGCATGTATTTATAAAAATGAATATGATAGAGTCTTCATTCATCCTTATCGTAATAAAAGTTTTAGTCAAAAAACATTATTTGACATAAATACATATTAAATAATTCTATTTAAAAATTTATGTATTTCCTTATTATGGAATTGAATATTTGTTATACATTTAATCACTATCCAGATATATTTAATTGTTGTTACTACTAATTTGTTATTAGACATCTTGTCATAAGGAAAAAAATATATTGAAATTTTTTTTTTTAATTCAAATGAGCAAATGAGCAATCACTTCTACTATCATCCATCCCATCCAACTATTTCTGCTATCATCTCACTTGACTTGGATCAATTTCGAGTATCTCTTAGATTAAGTGGGCCGGCCTCCTAAAGCCCAAGACAAAAAATCCGAAAATAACAAAAAGCAATATTACTGTTTATGAAAGGCCTTATCTTATAAAGGCCCAATTAAAATAGTGTTTGGGCCACTGAATCGTAGAAAATTCATAATATTTTATTTGGACACTTTCTATTGTTTTAAAAGTCCAATCTATTAGCTTCTACAGGAGATCAATTAGAGAAAGAGAAGACAAATGTTGCTGGAACAAAAATATTGTTTTATTCAAGCTTTCCAGTGTCAAATATGACAAATTTCAGTTAACCAAGTGGCTACTATAATTTAGGATATATATAAGAGAACAGCTATTACGCCTGTTACAATATATATACTATTGAAGAGGCTGGCAAATCACAAAAACTCATCTTGACTTTGACTTTTGAAAATCAAGCAACTCATCGGATTAAAGGTCAATGGTTCATGTTAAGCAACAATTTGTGTTAAAATATATAAATATTTAAAGAGAAATTAGCAATGAATCAGAGGTTGTTGCATCTTCTCTTGAACGGCCTTGTAACATCCGAGACTGCATAATGGTAGCTTCGACTTTGAATCTCTATACTTGTATGCTTTCTCGCAATTTGGTCCAACACATTTCTCACGCGGAGGAGGATAACTGAAGCCATTATATATCCATCAAACACACACAGAATTAAAAAAAACTCATTATTTCACATATATAATATTCTCAGATGTTTGCTTACCTGTACGTGATCGGCTTGAAGATATCAGGAAGACCAATGTCTTCAGAAAATGTCATAGTTGTTCCACTTGGACCAATAACCAATCTGATAGTGTTTGATGCGAGTGTTCTTGATCTTTCAGCTCTCTCCTGTCAAGTGTGAAAGATGAAATCAGAACACAGATAGAGTTAGTTAATAAGATGCCATATGGAATTGTATGGTACCTGAGCTCGCTCTTCCTGTTGCTTTTTTATTTTCTCCTCTTTTTTCTTTCTCCCAGAATCTTGTCCAAGTATTTTCCTGATTGCTTCAGCCTGGTGAAGAAGACAAAGGAAAAGAGCTTAGGATGTCATTAAGGCCACCGGAAAAGGAAAAATTATTAACTTTACCTCGGCTTCTTGGGCTGCCTTCTCAGACTGCATTCGCCTTCTCTGTGCAGCTTCGGCCTTCTTGGATTGCTGCTCTACCTCTGAAAGCTTCTGCTTTTGTCCTGGTGTTTTTCAAGGTTTACAGATTCAGTATTTTCAGCTATCATTTTGTTCTGTGGAAAGGAAAAAGGTGCTACTCACTTTTAGATGAGGCGGAAGGTAAGCCATCAGGGAATTCAAGAGATCCTGAGCCGATGACAGAAGATGGATCTTTTCCAGATTGGAGAGCTCGAGTACGTGTTGTAGGAGTTTGTCGACTTGTTGCTCCTGCTGGAAGCGATTCAATCATCCCCATCCTCGGCTTTTTCCTTTCAGATGAGAGATATATAATGTCTTCCATGTCTTGACTATAGCTGTGTAATCTTCTACCTCCTTCACTCTCTTTACCTTCATGATATTCCCTGACCCTTTTAGACTTCAACTTTTTGAGGTATCTGATTTCCTCATCTGCATCATCACCACTATCTGGTTCTGGATCCAATACGCGTTTTTTAAGTCCTAGTTTGCTCTTATCGGACATAGACGCTCCATTCACAGTCTCAGACATGCATCCTCTAGACTTATGGATCTCTCCTAGAAACTGTGATTTCTGAACATGTTTCTGCTCTAGTCCTTTGCCTTTTACCTTGTTTCGAAATGGCGTTGGTCCTTTATCCTGGATTACTCTCAGATATCAGTCACGAAAGAAAGAAAAAAGACAAAATTCAAGCTTTCACAAGAGATTATGAGTTTTACCAAAGCTTGGGTATAAGTACCAGCCTGCGCCTCTGTCTTGGTTTGGAAAGTACGAGTAACACCACCAAGCTTAAGCTTCAATTTAAGTGTATTCTCACTAGCAGACCCACAGAGACTATCAGTGTTCCTAAAACTTGGGTTAGCTTCATTACTAAGAGCAATGTTAGACTGTGTTGAAGGTGGAATGAAAGTGAAACTATGCAAGCTCCCTTTTATATAACGAGGTCGACAAGGAAGATCACTTCTCCTTCTCCGACTCATAAAGCCAGATAAAGTGGAAGCAAAACCTTGAGATCCCTCCATTGACATCCTAAAATTTCAGGACAACAGTAGCTGCAGCAAAGCACATGAACACAGTGACTAGAATTAATACAGAGTAATTAAAATATAGCAATAAAAGGCGACCATAAAAACAAGCTAGTATCTTCTCAAATTCACATAGTAGACAAATATCAGAAAATCCATAAACCAGAGACTAAACCCACCTAACACCTTCTCCTCAATTCGTTATCGAAATCCTCAATTCGTTAACACAAGTTTTCGTCGGAAAGAACTAGGCGGCGGGAGAGAGAGAAAGAGAGCGAACTTACGCGGGAAGACGAATGAGAGAAGAAAACCCTAGAAGGAATTGAGAATAAGAAGAAGAAGAAGACTGGAGAAAATATGTGGATTGGTTTTAAGTGAAGGGTAAATGTGGAAAAGATGTTTGTTGTGCCTTTTAGTCCCAAACCCATCTTTATCTCCTCCATTTTTTTTCTGATTTTCCCTCTTCTTTCCTCTCTCTCTCTTTTTTTTAGGGATTTCGTTTCTATGCCGTCTTGTTTAAATATACCCGGCGAGACTAACAACCTTTCCTTGTTGGACTTGACGAGTAAGCCGATCAACAATTGCATTTCTATGTTGGGCCCTTAACATTTAGGCCCAATAGTGGTGAAAAAATATACTACAAGGCTCAGTTTTAAAACAAACAAAAAAAACCCTAACCTAATTTAAAGCCCAAAAAATATGTCCCGTAACTCTTCTCGTTGTAATAACTCATGCAAAATTATTACACTGAATTATAAAGACTATTATAAAAGAGAAAACAACATAAAAAGTGTATGAGAAATCGAAATAGAGATAAGATCTCGTCAAAACCAGGCTGACCAGCCATGCATATATATAAGCTTTTATAAGTAATCCGATCAACTCTGACTAATCAATCCGACGAATATGCAAAGTTCTTAAGTTTTTCTCCAACTATGAGATCACGTGTTATTTAGTATACTATACATCGTTTCATACTCAACAAGAATCTACGGACATTATCCAACACACAAACAAAAAAAAGACGATCACTATCTATACAATACACGTTATGTATATATATCACTTTGGTTCAGGAAATATCTCTTAGTAATGTTACAATGTTACAGCATAAGCCTAAGCTTTGATGTTTCTTTAAATATATTTGGATATTTGAAAACGACGTCGTAACATGTTCAAACCTTTTCAATACCCAAATTTAAAAAGAAAACAACAGATTTCAATACGCTGTCATGTTCATTTGATCAGCGAAGAAATGGCAAGACAGTTACTAACCATCTTAGTAAGTTTAGCGCTGACGTCAGCTAACGGATTAGGATCTCCAGATTCCTCAAAACCATCATTGCACGTGCTGTAGTCTGTAATCGCGGCGCTCAAGTTAGTGTTAACGGTAGGAATGTCACGTGACTCGACGGCGTTAATCGCGTCTTCCAAATTCGTAATGGCGTCATTGTACAAGCCTTTGCAATCGGAGGAGGCTACTTTTTCGACGATGGCCATTGATGCTTTGGTAGCGTTAATCGAAGCTTGAATCGAGAGAACAAGGACGGAGGAAGTGTCTTGTTTAAGTTGAGACGTTAATAGAGGAGTAAGGGAAGATTCACATAGCTGAGGGTTATCAGTTTTGCCACAAATGGACTTGATTTCTGGAGATAACAATGGCTTATTCAAAATATTTGTGGGAGAATTCAAAGATGTTTTGCTAGATGGTGCACTTGAGGATTCTTGAGACGACGGAGAATTCACTGGGGAAGGGGAATAGGCAGGAGCTTCCGGTGAAGTGGCGGGAGAGTTACCTATCTCCGTCGTCGGTGAGCTTGCAGGGGAAATGGATTTAGCAGGAGAATCCGGTGACGCTGCGGGAGAGTTTAAATCTGCCTCCGGTGATGCTGCGGGAGAACCTGAATCGGCCTCTGGTGACGATGCAGGAGAGCCTATATCTGACTCCGGTGACGCTGCGGGAGAGTCTGAATCTGCCTCTGGTGACGATGCAGGAGAGCCTGAATCTGCCTCTGGTGACGATGCGGGAGAGTCTATATCGGCCTCTGGTGACGCTGCGGGAGAGTCTACATCGGCCTCCGGT
>KE156905.1:78915-147276 GCA_000411055.1 Leavenworthia alabamica
TTATAACTTTCTGTCCTAGAGCAGGAGCAGGAGCCGGAGATGGATTATCTGAAAACTCAGGGAGTAGAGATCTCGTGATGAATGAATCGCGTAACGGTGCTACAGGCGTTAAGATGGTGACCAACATAAAAACCGTGACGATCAGGATGATCTTAAACGTTTTATACGACTCCATTTTTAATCCTTTCTTAAGAGGAAAAAATGGTTTTGAAAGATAAAAAAAAAGTAACTTTGCAAATAGTAAAAAAATATTTAATTTATTTTTAAAACAGGGTAATGTGAAGTTTAGCGATAAAATAGGTCAACACGTCAACCTAACTAACGTCTCACGTATTTTAAACCATTTGTATTCTTACTATTAAATCTAAAATCTAAGTATAGAGAGATTTCGGTTACTTGACTATTTTAATTGTTCTTCCTTTTTCTGTAATCACTATAGATTTTTACAAGGTAAAACTATGCGTTTTTGGAGAATTACTAATACAATAAAAAATGTTGTTGCCCTTGCGTTTAACCTAAAACTTCATTATGAATGAAGTTTGTGAATTTCAAATGATAAAATTTTGAAGTCAGATGTTAAAACGAAAAGAAGATGATAAAACTGGTTTCTTATAACTCGGAAGTAAGTTTTAACAAAAAAATACCAAGAGCTAGTCTAGATATTACTTGTAATGAAAATACAAATTTTCCCGTTATTAAGTAATTTATTGTTTCAGCAACATTGCATCAGAGCCTCTTCGTTAGTATTAAGCTAGGAAGCACGGGACCGTTTCCCACCCGAACTTGTATGGGACAGATATTCCATAGGGATGTCATGGAAACGTTTCTATACGTTTTGGAATTTTGGTATTTTAGATATTAAAACATTTTTGGTATTTTGATATTATGGAAATATTTTCTGAATTTAGATTATTTTTCGTATTTTAGATATTAAAATATATGTAATGTTTTTAAGATTTAAAAAGTTAATTTTTATATTTATATAATTATATTTATGAATATTTTCTAAATTATTATTAATGTTTATATGCCATCCCCGTATCTTTAATTTTCTAGTTTGTCGTTTTCCATCTCCATTTCTTGTTCCTGTGCCCATCCCAATGCTACTTAGCTATTAAGGCTTGTAATCATGTGAAGAATGTAGCAGGCTTAAATATGGTAGACTAGTAGTTATGTTGCATTATTTCATATAGGACTTTGTAAGCAAACGAACTATTAAATAACATAAGCCTAATCTAAAAACTGAATACAAAACAAACAAAAATCAAAATCATATATCTTATATGCAACACCTAACAGAAAAAGATAAACACAATTTGGCTGCTGTACCTAACAACACAACGAAGAGAGACAAATTTCAAGAAAAAAAAGGAAGAGATTTTGAACAAGGAAACCATTAGAAATTTCAATAAAGAAGAGTTAATTGCTGATGACAAGAGACCATGTCTTACAATATGCAATTGACCAAACCAGAGACTACTAAGTTTTTTTTAAAGATAAAAAAAAAAAAAGAAGGCTGCAAACAATACGGACGAAGAAACTGTTACCTCTCAAATGACGCTTTCACTATACATTTCTTCCTCCATTGGTTACCAAAAGCTTTCTTTTGCTGTTTCTCATGTCTCCTTTTAATGTTTTTTTTTATTTTATTTGCACCTATGAGAGTGCCTTCCATACACAGCCACACCAATAGAGTCCAGAGTGGTAAAATCTCAGGATCCATTTACAGCCATTTCAGGTGATGATTTTGGAGCTACTACTATAGATTCTTCCCCATTTAGCTTCTTCCCATTGTCTGATGTTCCATGTTCTGAACTTGAAACTCCATCATCTTTATTATTTTCATCATTTGAACTGCTGCTATTGTTATTATTCTCTTCACTACTTCTCGGATCCTCAGCTCCCTTTGCTACTACTGACTGGCCTATAGTTCCAGCAGTGCCTGGACTTTTCTTGCCCGCAAGCACTGCATGGCTCAGCGTCGAACACAGCACAGCAAATACATTTTCCCTTTTCAAACTTTTACCCAGCCGTGGTTTCTTGGACGGTTCTTGTTCTCTTTCTACGCATGGGGATTTACGTTTCAGTCTAAGGAGCTCACTTTCTTCATCCTCAGAGGCTTCTGGCTGTTTACGGGGAGGAGGTTTGTAATCATCATCATCTTCATCGTCCTCATAATCAACTAAGCCTCCAGACCTCGGACTAGTAACAGAAATAACAGGCAATAAATCCGTTGAAACATAGATGTTGGATATACATCTACATACATCTAGTGAATTTTCATTGTCAAAGTATACTATACCTTGAAGATGTAGGGCTTGCAGCCACTCCATTTGAAAGATGAGGCTTTGGTTGTTCTTCCTGTGTATTAGAAACAGGTTTTTCCTTTTGTGTATTAGATGCAGAGGCAGAATCTTCTTCATCACTGTCAGTAATAAAAAGTGTGAGAAAAGGTGAATAATAACACGAAAACAATCATTGTTTTTAACACCCAGAGGTAAACCTGTCTTCATTGAAATAATCTTCCTCCTCTTTATCCAATGCACGCTCATCAACTCTTCTTCTCAGATCAACAGCCTCAACAGTGCTTTTTGGTCCGGCACTTTCTAAACACTGAGGACACAATGTTAAACAAAGATACAGACAACTTTCACCAAAGTACACATCAAGACCCATAAGCCATTTACCTGTTCATACTTAATCTTGAAAGCCTGAATGGAGGTCAAGCACTGAAATGAGGCCAACTGGTCCCAGAACGTATCAACTATGTATTTGAGCAACAGAGTTGCATTTCCCTACACAAAAAAAAATTCAAGGATAACTAAAGAAAGTTAATATCCCCAGCTGAATAAGTAAAAGGGGGAAAAGATGGAAACAAACCTTGCGAATGTGCTCAAGAAGATCCAAGACTGCAGAATTCAGCAGATTGTACCGGTTTCCATTGGCAATGAAGACATCCATGATCGGTTTCAGCATGTTATTTTTAACAACGTAATTCTGGACATAATCATCCTGAAAAAGAAATTTTTTTTTTTAGCAATTAGATAGCATTTTCCTAGAAACTTCCTGATGAGCATTTTTTGTAGTCATCATAGAGAATCAAAGGCAGCGTCAGTACAGAAGAAAAGTTCAGTTGTCACAAACAAAATCCGTTACACAAAGCTATGATATGATACCTACCACTTGCAAGAATTTTGGCAAACGGGATAACATCTAACTATTTCAGCCAAAAAATATGATTAGCTACACAAACATGTCTCAGTTTTTAGGGACCATTCAGGAACTAATTAGATAACCAATATACATCGTCAAGATTCAAAGAAATCTACTCACATGAACAGATAGGAGAGTACGGACAAATCGTATAGCAGCAACCACTAGGTATTTTTCCTTTCTCCGTGTGAGATGCAAAACCTTTTCAGTCACATTGTTTTGGAGAAAACTGCATCTGTAGACAAGAAGAAATTACACAACAGATATCAAATGTATGTCAGCATAAGAATGAAACAGAAATTCCCCAAAATAAGGATCAGAATGATTACTTTGTTCTGGATGCATCTTGCATGATGCAAAAGCACAACAATTCACATATGTTCAATAGGACTTCAGGCTTTGTGGAAATCTTTCTGGCTGCACCTTCAGATGTATTGCCCGATTTGTCAGGACATGAGGCAGTGATAACATCCACTAACTCAGGCAGATGTTTCTCACAGAAAATATCCATGATATTTGCTCTCTGCTAAAACAGTATGCATCAAATAAATAAAAGAAATCAGGATGTTTATCTACCAGAATTAGAGGGGAAAAAATGGGTTAGGTAACAAAAAATTGCAGGGCCTTAAACACAGATATATTGATAAACATCGAATACAAAGTAGATAGTAACACCAACATTCCAAAACAAAACTCTTAATCATAGTGTCTTCTGCGAATTCAGGGACATAGACTTCACTATGAAAGGATTCAAGCTTAACTATGAACAGATTAAAAACACTCAGAACTTTTTCTAGAGCTTAACTATGAAAGGATTCAAAATTGGTACACAAACATGTGAGGAATTCCACCCCCGTCCAATTATGCGTAAATGGGTAAAAGGAAACAAGGATGCACCTGAGCTCCACCAGACAATGCATTTGCATCCAGTAAGGTCCGGATAATTTCTAGAAACTGGCAATGCATCTTATCACCAAAGTCTTCCATCATTCCCTTGACCTATTACCCAAACAAGAGAACCAATTATTACTCCAGTCTTATAAAGAAAGATCATAGGAACAGTCTCGCTGAAGAAACAATCCAATAGCAAACATAGATTACAGAAAATCACCAGAAGACCGAGGAGGGGATTTCCCTCTGTCCGAACAACATAAGAGCGTAAAAGGCTGGGGTCTTGAGTCAAGAAAAGAATCAGGATATCTGTCCTGCATCCACAACAATAGTAATATTTGAGTATACAGCTTCTAAATTAGAAACAGAGGTTTCCTCAAAGGAATAAGAAACTAGAAACAAAGTAACCATAACGAGCTTTTATGTCTAATTAGACAGTAAAATCGTATACCCAGTCAATACAAGTTTTTTATCTGGAATCTGCAAGACTTCTTCTATAACATGAAATATTCCTTCATTAATAAGGTCCCTGAAATATCATTCAAAAGACAAGCACCTCAATTGAGAAACAGATACTTATAGAAGCACTTGATGAAGAAAGGGGAGTATAAATAATATAAAAGCTAGTACAAATATTCTGAAGCCAGAAACTGTTCAGCACCAATAACATTTAGTTTCTGGTAAGTACATACCTAAAAAGCCGCAGCTGCTGCACCACCTGGAGGCTCTTGCTTAAACTACAAAACTCATGCAAGAAATATACCTATTTTATAGAGAATGAAAACACATCAGTCTGACTAACTCAACAGAACAGCCATATATTATTAAACAGAGATCTGTTGTTTCCATCTGTTGTCACACAGATAATCTCAACGTCGGGGCTAGAGAATCACTTTAAAAAAATTTCATTCACGAATACAAAACTATCGAGGCTTAAAAATCAAAGGCATCTTGAAGCTGGGAAATACCATATTTTTCTTGGATTCCACAGATGTAGAAGGTGATTTCAACCTTGCAAATAACTCTTGAATAAAAGTACTATCGTCCTTCAGCAATGAAACAACCTGGAGAAGATTCACCCCAATTAATGAAATGAATGCTTCCAGTGTAATATATGTGATAGCATTTATTTGGACAACTTACAGTGGCATTGTTCCCATGGATTACTGAATTCAAGTTTGCAACTATAGAATCATCTACTACTCTAGCCAAAACAACATCCTGTAAAAGGTTTCACAAGGTGAGAGACATAAATCCAAAGAATAAGAGGCGTAAAGGTTTTTAGAAAAACTATGAGAACAAACCTTCAAGTAACCAATTTTGTACGTTTGGTGTATCTTGGACAGGACTAAGGGATCTTTAATTGGTATAGCCTGCAAAATATAGGATTTTACTGAAGAATTAAAAAATACATTCCAACCATCAAAACACTCAAAGTATCCAAAGTGAGCATGTTATTTTCTTATAAAAAATGAAAAGAAAGTGTCTCTGATATTTCTAGTAAGCATATTCTGTTACTGTATAAGGAAACGTCTCTAATAGTAATATTCTCATCAAAACAAAAGCATAGGCGAAGATTGTGTTACCTCTTTAAAAACAACATGTTCCTTCAAAAAATTCCGGTGATGCTGGGAGTGAGGAACACTAGGATCATCTGTAAGGAGAGACAATATGCAGTGTCAATTACTGCTAAATAAAGTCCCAAAAAAAATCTACTAGTGTCTAGAAGGCCTAGGCAAAGTATATCCAACCACTACATTGAGTACATTCTAAGTAACGCTTGTCATTATTTTTACAATATATAGATCATTAACTTCGACCAGTAACATCAAACTTACATTCAAGGCATCCGATAATTTCCGTTATAAGTTCATCTCCAAATATTTTCTCCAAGATCTGAGAACTGTTAAGCAAAACTGCAAATAAAAGAGATTATAAATGAAGGTATCAAAAGATAATTCTGAAATATGTGGATGGAAGAAATAATAATTATGTCTGTGAATACTAACTGATTCCCTTGACAATGTTGAAAATCATGTGAAGGCCATCAACATTTTCTAAGTCCTCGCATATTTTAAATACACTCATCAGATTCCGGAAGAAATCGTGCTGCACCAAGGGAAAAGGTAGATTAAGGAGGCTGCATAATCTAATTCTTAAGACATGATAAATAATACTAATAACAAACAGTATGTAAAGTTACGAGCTGACACTTAAATTACAAAGTACAAACAGTGATTACCTTACAGATAAAAGTAAATGAATTAACGCTCAAAATTTATCAATAAAGATGGTTTTGCTAGAGTTTGTTTATAAATGTGAAAAACCCTAACTCTACTGACAGCACCAAAGAAAACCCTTAGCTGGTATATGATTTCCCAGATAGCACAATTATAGATATCACACAAAATTGAACTGGAAAGGAGAAGGATACTCAAACACTTACATCCTTCAAAATAAGTTCAGTTAGCCGCATCTGATCTGTAATGCCACTCTCTGTAACAATCTGCAAGGAAGATGGAAGGATATAATAAATCGTTAGGAAAATAAAATAAAAAACAGGAAACAAACTCAGAGCATTAACAGAAATCATTAGTAAACAAATAACTTCCACAGATTGATAGCACATTCTTGCACACTGAGAGTATAACTAAAACAATGAGGAAAACCATTCTAGTTCTGGGAGTGACAAACGGATAGAAGTTGATTTGTCCAATAGTATTAATGTCTACAGACAGTAAAGCGACAAAATATAAGAGAAACGAAGCCATCACAAATATTACACTTTTAACTACACAGAAGAGAGGTACGGAAAGGGGTAACTTATCTACAAGAAATAAAAAATCACTAAAGCATGAGGGGAATATAATCTTAAAACCTTCAATATTAGGGGAAGAGTAGTAAGCTCAACGGCAGGAAGCTCCCTCAACTCACTATTCAGGCTGTGGAACGTTTCGTCTGTTCAATAACAGATAATTATATAATCAGTAGTTAATGACAAGAACTTACAAGAAAAGTGTATGCATAAATAACGATCAGAAAGTTCAACCACCATGAAAATGCTTTTAAAAATTGTATGTATCCAGTTAGTCTGAAATCAAACTCCCCATACAGGCTAAGAGGTGACTCAAGATATTTGATAACTCGATTACGAAGTAAAAAAGCATCAAGCAACTTCTACAGTAAATAGAAATACGAGCATTGAATCAAATTATAATACAGTTGAATATAATAAACAATCACAGCTACTAAGAGAAATTTCAATCACCATGCAAGTGCTAACAAATCACTAGATTAACATTCTGAAATCCAAAGCCCTCGGATCACCAGACCTAGCTAAAGGCCTTGCATTACTAATACAAAAAAAACTGAAACACACACTGTAAAGTCCATTTACGTGACACAACAGAATGTATAGACCAAACATAAATTAAATAAAAGAGGAAAATAACGATTAACAAAGATTTTCCCAACTAAGACAAGTCCTCCAGAAGAAAATTCTTACTGTTCAGAGAGCTGAAATGCAAATTTCGTTGCATGGTGCAGATCTGATCCCTGAGTATTGCAAACATCATATTTTCAGTCAAGAGTATTGTAATATTTATAAATGAGGGATGACAAGAAGAGGGATAATAGGAAAAGGCTCTTCACTCACCATACATAAGAGCAACCCGCAGTCTCTTGAAAGCTCAAAGCCAATTCTGTTGAGCGCTCTGGGTCTCTCCATGAGATTATTGTGTCTGTACATTGAAACAGATACCACTTATCCAAAAAAACAGAAACGTCAAAGATATCATAGGTAAATAAACACAACGCACAAAGGCTACCTTCTTGCTTCCTGTAAATATCCTCAGAGTTGATAGGATGCACAAGTAATGTCTCGTTATCCTCCTCATCAATTACACATAGACTGAGTTCTTCAGATCTCTGCAAAACATCGCATTTCCATTTAGCTACATATTCCCTAAAGTTAATTTACAAAATAAGTTCTGCAGAATACTGGCAGCAAAGGGAATTCAGAAAGTCAATTAAAAACAGACCTCCACGTAGTCGATGCTTACGTGCCCAGTTCCTCGATCATCCCATTTACCATCTTCATTTAAATGATAAACCTTCACTCTCTGAACAATAAATACTCGAGTAAGAAATCTCTTCCCACAGTGCATAGAGGAAAGAAAACATACATTTCCTCTCAATTCAACACATTTCATCAAAAAAGGCAACTTTCTATTGTTTTTTTTCGTTATCAATCACTGAGATTCGTTTTATCTCAAGAAGAAAGGTATACCACATGGTGGAATAGCTACTTCAAATTATTAGATACCTTAGGCTTAGACTATCTAAAGAGGATAAACACCCAAATAAACTAGTGAACTATGCTAAACTAGCACACCGGGTTATTATATACCTCTGGAAATTAATTAAATAAAAACAAGTGAACCGTAGAAATTAGTCAAATAACAAATCAAATCTCATAACTGTGTGCTCTAAAAACCTAGAAAACTATCGAATTGGAGAGTAGAGTTTGCTACTTAACCATGAATTTCTTCAATAAATAACACAGATAATAAGAAAGGAGTTCCTCAAGATAAAACAATTAAGAAAAAGAGGGCAAGTGAAATTCTACGAATCAAGACAACCCCAGCTCGAATCAAGTGAGCGAACAAGTAAACAAATAGATAGCTACACACATACCTGCATCGAATTGGTATTAGATTGAGACTTTTCCGGGGCGCCCATCACTGTAAATTAATGACCGACGGTGAGACACCGAAGCAAAGTTAGGGTTTTGGAACAACGAGAGACGATAGGAACTAGACACCGTCGATATAGGCGGGAGATTCAGTTATTGAAAGGGACGAAATCAAACGAAAAAAACCCTAATTAACATACGGAGCATCAAGAAAACATTGACATCCTCTCTCTGCCTTTTAATTTTCTTCGGCGAAAGCCTTCTCCAGAATAAGAGAGAAGAAAGGGAAAAAAATAAAGCAGCTAAAAATAATATAATTATTCATACGTTATGAACCAAATTCCATTATTACCCTCAATGACTATCTATTATCACTAAAAAGCCATCGACCTATCACCACGCGCTTTAAAACTAGACAGCCTGTGACGTAGAAAAAATGACAAGCGGAAATGTTATGTAAACATTATTTCCAATCAAAAGACGCCAGATGGGACATTGATAGTTATGTCCGTGAGATTAGTATTTCTCTGAAGTGCACTGTCTATGTGGTGAAAGAATTAACCACGTGGCTTTAAGTTGTTGGTACTATATCTATCCACAGTGCAACTAAAAGGCCAGACAAAGGAATCGAAACCAAGACACGAGCTTTTCTATTGTATCCTTCGTGTGTGTGTTCATATACAAGGGTTCTTTCGTCGTCACTGCTTCATTAATTTATTTTTATTTTACTTTCCTACTTACTTGTATAAAAAATAATTTTGTTTAACAAATTGCCAAATTATATTCCCGTAGTGTTTTGAGACCATGGTTGACCTTTACCTAATAATGGAGTCAGTGTAGCAAAAAAAGGTTTAAGCTTGAGTGTATTGGACAGTGGAGAGTTGGTAATTTAAGAAGAAGAACAAATAATGCAAATGGTCGCTTAAATATAGAATATATTTTCATAAGAAAAGATAGACGAGTACATAATTTTTATGAAAGCAGAAGCGAAAGCCTGGTACAAGGAGCATGTTCATGAAATCAGAACATAGAAATAGAACTGCAACATGCGTAGTTGAATACAGTCTGGTACAAGAAGGAGCATGTTCACGGATGTTTTAAGTTTTTAACTATGTCAAAAATAATCTGAACACTAGTTTACAATGACAAGCAAATACAGATTTAGTTCTCCATCATTTACTCAATACTTAACGCTAGAGAGTACAAATGAAAAAATCCTTAAATAACAAATGACTTGGCAAAGCAATTTGACGTTTAATGTAAAACACTACAATGGTAGATGATCAAACGAGGGTTTCAGATTTAGCATTTCACATATAACATGATCAAGCTTAGCAGTTTAAGTATCGAGTTTAAAAGCAACTGGCAATTAAGAATCAAGGACTGGATTAAAAAGAGAATACCAAAAACATAAACGGAAATGTAAATTGGTTCTTTTGCTAATAAAGTCTGAAATTCATATTAAAAAAAAGCTTCGAAATGTCTCAAAGATAATTAAAAAAAAAAACTTATTCCTCAGCGCTAGCATTCTCGCCGTTCTTCACGTTGTGTTTCCTTGCATACCTCTGGTTCCTCAGGAACTTAGGGTCCATCTTAAACAAACAAAAAAATACGAAACTTAGATAGGATCTGAAATTGTTGAAAAGTTATACTGTGATTAGAGAGACTTACTCCTTTGGTTGAAGCGTGACGGTGCCTCCTTGGCTTCTTGATTCCATTCTTATGCGCCTTTGCAGACTGGTTATGCGCCGTGTGATTCTTCGACTTGGCCATCTCTGTCACAATACAACTATTCAATTAAATCACCAACGAAACAACTGAGGAAATGTTGACAGAGATTGTAAGAAGCTAACCTGAGTCTGGAAAGGTAGATCTGCTCGGCTAGGTTTGCTTTCCTCTATACAAATACGGCCACTGTAAATAAAACCCTAATTTGGTTGAATTTATAGTAGAATGTAAATGACCAAAATACCCTAATATATCATAAATGGGCCTATTAAATCTGGCTTGTTATAGAGCCCATAAAATCAGCCCAAAAAGCTATAAAAAGGCTTTCCGAACATCTATCCCACAGTACTACTAAACATAAAACAGCATTGACTAAAAAAGTAAAAGAATTGACTTTTACTTAAGCTGTAAAGTGTAAAAACAACGAGGACTATTGTCGGAATTAAAGAAATATATATGTCGTCCAGTTAAATCTCACTGTTATTTCAATTTGCCTTATCGTCTAAAACCCCATCGAAATCGGCTTAAAGAGCAAAACTGATACTCTCTCATTTTCCAGTTTGGATTTTCTAAAATGGCTCTTGTTCAATCCACAATTGTTCCACACATCAACGTTCCATTAACGCCAATTCTATGCTCCCTCCATGCTCCGTCTTCTCTCTTTCTCCGTAGGGAACTCCGACCGGTCGCCTCGCCGTTCTCCTCTTCCACCTCCGGGAAATTGCCCTTCTCGCCCTTGACGCGTCCGCATAAGCTTCTCTGCCCTCCTCCTCGTGGCAAGTTTGTTAGAGAAGATTATCTTGTGGTATGACCAATTTCACCTCGATTTACCGCTCTCTCTCTCTCCATATTCATCATTGTCCATTTCCAAAACTTTCATGTTCCTATTCATCTTTCCGGGAAATTAAGTTGGTTGGAGTCAAAATCTCATTTAGTCATTTTGCCCAGAAGCTGTGTATAGATGTAGTTATACAATATAAAGAGCTATATGTCTGAGTTTATTAATTAGTTCTATCTAAGCTCTGACTAATTAATTATTCACACTGCTAAATGCTTTAGAATTGAGATTGTTTAGTTTGATTCTTTGCTTATGAATCCATCAAGTGGTAAGCCTCACTGATGGCTTTGCTTATGGTTTTGACAGAAGAAACTGTCAGCTCAAGAGCTTCAAGATTTGGTAAAACGAGAAAGGAAGGTGCCTTTGATTGTTGATTTTTATGCAACATGGTGTGGACCTTGTATCTTGATGGCTCAGGAACTCGAAATGGTACCATCACTTCTCAATCACTCTCCTTTTTTACACATTCTCTCCATTTCATCTTCTGCCACACCTCTACTCTACTATGCTTATATCTATTTACAAAAACCCTTGCTCTTGGAACCAACCAGTTAGTCATTATATTTACCTTTAATCTTGAAATGTGTTAGCATGTTACCATTTTCAAGAGAGATGTTTTGATTAGTGTGCACCATCTACTTGCTTTTACTCGAAAATCTCATCAGACTCAGTGTTAAATAGTAGTTTTGTGTTTTTTGAAACAGCTTGCAGTAGAGTATGAAAGTAATGCTATAATTGTGAAAGTTGATACAGATGATGAGTATGAGTTTGCACGCGACATGCAGGTAAACTATAAACTTGCAGGCTGCAGCTAATTTGTTTTCATCAGACATATCAAATGTAAATTGATTACACCAACCAAATCTTGTGTTGCAGGTTAGGGGATTACCTACATTACTCTTTATCAGTCCTGATCCAAGCAAAGATGCAATCAGGACAGAAGGGTTAATTCCAATACAGATGATGCGCGATATCATTGACAATGAGATGTGAAGTCTTTACACAGAGAAAAAGCACTTTCTTGCCTTTAGGATTGAATAGAAATCACCAAAATTTAGGATTGGTAGCTGAGTTGTTTACATTTGAGATGGTGTATGAAAGGTTTCGTAGAAGAAGAATGAAAGTAAAAGGAAGGAGAAGAGTGTAGTCTTAAGACATGTATTGTATTCAGTGTTACTTTTTATTCCCTGAAAAGATATGACTCGTTGATCTGTTGTGATCCAAGTTCCTGGTTTATTGGTTACGAATGTGTCTTAAACTTCGAAGATTAAAATGTTTTTTTTTGGTCTAGAGTAAAAGCAAACCGGAACTAAAGTATTTAATTATTAGACACCATTACTAAAAAAGTCACCGTGACCACGCCATTCGAAATGGCGCCGAACTTAATACAGATCAAAAACTCAAAAGTTTTCCTCAGGTTATGCAATAAATTTGGCGGGTGGCTCTATAGTCTATACCGATATTAGAGAATGAAATCAGGGGTAATTTCGTCATTTTAAGACAATAAAATAAAACTAGGGTTTACCCGGCCCAATTTTAATTTATAATTAGCAGCGTTTGGTTAAGAGGAGCAGAGCATAGTGTGGGTATCTATCGGGTCCTTTGAAAAAAAACATATCTGTTTCTCTGACACAACTCCCTCCCTACTCTCTCTCTCTGTTTCTCATTTCAAGATTCAAATTTTTGTTTCCTGATTCACTCACACCCACTGAACAATCTTATCTGATCTCTCTTTTCAAAACCCCAGATTCATATCTTCTCTAATTCACACGATCTGCGGTTCGATCCAGATATTTCAAAACGAAATTGGTAGTGCAATAGCTCACTGAGAAAGTGAGTGATCTGATTCCTTCTTCTTCCTCTGATCTCTAACGATCAGATCAATTAAGCTTAACTTACAACTTGATTGTTTAGTTTTTAAACATGAAAAGCAAGCTGACATCAGTCGATCGGATCGAAGAACATAGCAGCAGCAGTAACAGTAATGGAGATATCAACAACGAGAAGAAGAGTTGTGCCATTTGTGGTACTAGCAAAACCCCTCTTTGGCGTGGTGGTCCCGCTGGTCCTAAGGTTCGTTAAGACTCTTCCTGATCTTGATCTAAATACCAATTTGTAGCAAGCATCGTTAACTAATTAGATCCGATCTTGTTTTGTGTAGTCTTTATGTAACGCATGTGGGATCAGAAACAGGAAGAAAAAACGAGCAGTGATCGGAACTAAATCAGAAGATAAGAAGAAGAAGAAGAATCATAATAGAAACTCTAATCTCGGTAACTCATTGAAACAGAGATTGATGGAGTTGGGAAGAGAAGTGATGTTACAACGATCAACGGCTGAGAATCAACGACATAATAAGCTCGGCGAAGAAGAACAAGCCGCTGTGTTACTCATGGCTCTCTCTTATGCCTCTTCAGTTTATGCTTAAGTTAAATAATAATTAAATTTTGTAGACTATGTTTAATAATTCCGAGAGCAATAGTAGCTTAACGAATTAGTGTGTAATCTTGATTCGTTTTGTGTTGTTTTTGTTGAATTTAATTAACTTCTTTTTGAATTTGTTTTTGTATCTGGTTTATGTGATCCGGAGAATGAATGAATGGTCAAGATCATTTTCTTCTGACAATTATTATTATTATTATTAAAGTTTTGTCTTTATTTGTATTGCCTATCTGTCAAGCACATAGATTTATTTTGAAAGTTTTTACTAAAATGTAATGTTTAAATTTGCCGCTTCTTCTATACATTTTCCCTCGCTATTTCAATTTTGTTTTTAGTAATAACTACTAATCATTTGAGTTTAGAAAATTTATTGTCTTGGAGCCAAAGAACGATATTATGATAGTATTGCATAAAAAACTATATATTATATACTTGGTACTCTCTGATGTTTTCAATCATTTTTAAAATATAAAGGGAATTTGTAAGATTGATAATAAACTTATATGTTATGGGCATAGCAATCAAGTTGAGGCCAGTGTGAATGACTGAATGTTATGGGCAATGAAATAAATGTAGCATACGAAATGTGGGCCTATAAGGCTATACTTAAATGTGAGATGATTTCAAAATTCCAACATTTTATTACATGACAAATCCTTTAACTAAAAAACCAAACATATTACATCATAGGTATTAGGTATCACGTGATTGACCTAGGTTTGACTCTATTGATAGTAAATGGGTTTTGTGGCCCAACGTCTTTGCTTAAGTAGAAAAAATTTACCAAGTAAAATATATCAGACTAGTTAAGCTTCGTCATCTTTATCGAAGAATCTTGAGATTTCTTCAGAATTTACTATTTTATTTACTTTATCGATTTTCATCTATAGATCTCAAAGAACACAAGTCAAACAGTAAACCGGATTATACCGAATTTGTGTCGTATCGGCTTGGTGGGACCCGTAATAAGCCATTACTCACACGTGCTATCCAGCTAATATTTCCACATTTTCTTTAGGAAAGTTAAAGGCAATCTAAAAATTTAAAAGATAAAGAAGGAAAAAAAAAGAAGAAGATACGCTCACATGGCCAATGAGTAACTTCATGGCTTTGAGAGTGGTATGATTGGCCAAAACTACAGCTCTTTGTGTTTGCTTACAGACCTACTGGATCTTTGTCCTTATCAATAATTCGTGTTATAACATATTAGTTAAGCTTCATTAATGCATTGGATGTTAAAAAAACATTTTTATTCACTACTGTATGAGTCATGACCATTGTAAATGGTTTGAATAAGGTTTAGTTAAGGATAAAAATGACTCGGAACAGAACTGACCGTCCAATATAATAAGTGATGTATCTAATAAACTTATAGGTTAGTGACAATCACATCATTGTCATCACATGTCAAAAAAACACAATTGTTAAAGTTGAATGATTTAAATATAAAGAAGATTTAATTAACAGTTAATTGAACCGACAAAATAGTGCTAAGTGACATTAATTGACAGTGTAACTCAATCCAAATTTATGCCACTTTATTATATTTTTATTTTATAGGTATCAATATATTGAACAACGAGTAATTATAATGTTTAGATACAAATTGTCGACAGAAAAAAAAGTAAAAAAAAAAGAAAGGGTTAAAATGTAAAAAGTAAAAGTTACGGTTCTTGGTACTTTGCCGGTTAAATCCAATGATTCTCCTCCGTTACACGAAACAGAGGAAGACGAACAGAGCAAAGAGTAGAGAATCCTGTAAATGATCCGATCCAGAATTTGAATATCCCTGAGGAGGAATGTGATAGTAAAACGGAAAATAAGGAACGATCGGATTCGGCGGTGGTGNAGGTGGGTATTTACCACCACCACCACCTGAGCTTGAAGGAGGAGGAGGAGAGTAGTAATAAGATCCACCGCCACCAGAGCTGGAAGGAGTAGGAGGAGTAGGAGGAGGAGAATAAGATGGGACAGGATTACAAGGGTTGTCGCAAGAGGAACACATTGTACAAGAAACAGCTTGGTCCTTTGAAGTAACAGAGAGAGCCAGTGACAGTAGCAGTATGACAAGAGTAGCTGACAAAGTAGAGAATCTGATTGCTTCCATTGTCAGAAATGAGCAATTTAAGATCTATCAATGAAGAGGAAAGCGAGATAAGAATAAGAAGAAGAAGCACGTTCAGAGGCTCAGAGTAAGAGTCTTCACCTCTTTTTATTAAGGAGTTTAACATTTAATTTTTTTAAATTAGTCACATCCTATTATTATTATTATTATTATTATTATTATTATTATTATTATTATTATTATTATAGAAACAGTTGTTGACATATATTATTATCAAAAGTTATGCGCATTTACGGTATAGTCTTTTTCATAAAGTTTTAAGTTTTTTGAGATATATTCGTCGTATGTGTAAACACTATAGTATCTTTATAAATTATCTTCTAAATTTACGGTTCCTTCTATAATTTACTTGATAGATTATTTTGTTTTTAAGTTTGTTTACATAAAAATAGTTTTTATATTCTTTTTTTAATCATAAAACAGTTAAATTAATCAATTTAGACAGCACAAAAAAACACGGGAAAATAACAAAGTAATTATGAAAAAGTAGGCGGAGCAGACACAATTGACTTGTGGTAAACTAACAAGCCACGTGTGAAGCATTACAACGAAACTCATGCCTCCTCTGTTCGGTCAAATCGAAACCAAAACCGCGTGAACTACACGATATTTATAATTTAAAAGGGACAAAACTATAAATAAGAAAAGAACTTGAGGGTATAACATGTAAATATTATTTCCTTTTTTTATTGTTTGGTCTTGTTGTCGTAGTTGGGTAACAAACACGGTCTCTCTCTCTCGCTAACTCCACTCTCTCTCTCTCTCTCTTTTCTTTCGTCTCTCTTCTCCTTTCCTTTTACAAAGGTTTCGTTGATCGTTACATTTTCGTTAATCTCAATGGGTTCCAATTCATGGATCAATTGTCCTTCCGTTTTCTCATCTTCTTCTTCACGAAGATGTCAATCCCGATCAGGTTCGTTCGTCTTTTTTGTTTCTTATTGAGAATTGTTTGTGCTTCCTTTAAAAGAAGGTTTTGTCATGAAATCTATTGATCTGTGAGATGTTGGATGATGCAGATATGTATTTAGGAGGAGGATACGAAGATCTCGAAGGAGAAGATGAATCGAAAGCTGAGTTTATATGCCCGTTTTGTACAGAAGATTATGACATTGTTGGGTTGTGTTGTCACATTGATGAAGAACATCCTGTTGAAGCTAAGAATGGGGTAATTATTTTAAATAATCAATTTTTAAAAAAACTTTCTTTAGCGTTAGGAAATTTTTGGTTGATTCTTAGGTTTTGATTAGGTCTTTAGCTTTAGAATTTATCCTGATCTCGTGGTGATGATGAAATTGTTTGTGAGTATATGTTTTTGTTTCTTCTTATCAGATGAGCCTTGTAATCCATTTAGAAGCCTTTTGAATTCAAATCCTTCGGTAAAATTAGTGATCTTTCATGATCATGGTGTTACTTTTCTTTAGCTACTTATCTCTGTTTGCTCTTAACTAATCATGGAATTAACAAAAAATTTGGTCTTTGGTTTTGTATCAGGTCTGTCCTGTATGTACAAAGAGGGTTGGATTGGATCTCATTGGCCATATCACAACCCAACATGCCAATTTATTTAAGATATCCTTTGTTATAGTGTTGTTATTTATATCATCTTTTCTTAGTTCTTGTTTACTCTGTCTATAGATTTGGTTCTCTCATGTTTATTCCTTGATGAGAGGTATTACGTTCAGCGAAGGAGAAGGTTGAGAAGAGGTGGATTAAGCTCAGCTTATCTAGCCTTGAAGAAGGAACTCCGTGAAGCTAACTTACAGTCTCTTCTTGGTGGATCTTCAAGTTTCACTTCTCCAACCAATATTGATTCTGATCCGTTGCTGTCATCTTTTATGTTTAGTTCTCCTTCACCTAACAAGTCTGCAAATAAATCTGCTACACCTCTTGTTGAAGGAAACTCAGATAATAAAGTTTTGTATAAGGAAACTCCCAAAAGGTATAACCCTCAAGAAGCTTTTATCATAGAGCTTGTTTCTGACTTGGTCTCTGAATTTTTGTTTACACAGAGACACTCGAGAAGCTCCACTTTCAGGTGAAGATCAAGAGAAAGCGAAGAAGAGCGAGTTTGTACAAGGTTTGTTGTTGTCAACCATGCTTGGAGATGATGATTTCTAAGTTACGTTCAATTGCTGGCCTTATTGTGGTTGATGAATGAGAACAAAAAAAAAAGAATCTGAAGTTGAGTGTGCTCTCTCATTGTATGATTAGCAAAACCTTTTAAGTTAAGGAGCTGTGACAACCAATGAAGAAGCTTAGAACTTTGAAGCTTTTGATAAGATAGTGAATTCAAATATATTTATGAAAAAATTGAAACTAATGACGAAAGATCTCTTCCTTTTTTACTTATTACGGCATTTGGAAAACTAATCAACAAAATTGTTTTGCTTACACATGAATGAAGAAATGAACCTATACAGATTTCTTATCTCACAACATGCAAACATTATAGAATAAATTTAAAACAAAAAAATAAAGAACCAAAAGGAACATGTGTGACCAATCTTATGACAAACAATGTGGTTTACTTTGAAGAAAGAATCTGACCTTTACTAACTTCACAACAACATATGAAATGATTTGTGTTGAATCCTAGAAAGAATCCCAAGAAACAGTTCTTGAAGTGTGTTTTTTTTGCAGTCTGTTTCATTAGACTGAAGCTCTACTGTAACCATCATCATCATCATCTCTTCTCAGCTCGGGACATGGTTCAGGAATAACAGAGTCCGACAACCCGTAAACATATAAGCATTGCCAAGAATCAGTAGAACTCGAGTTCATCGACAAAGAAAGATTCGATAAAACCAATGAACTAAAAGGAGACTCTTGAATCCCAAACAATCTCCCAGCAACACCAATGTTGTCTCCATAAATGTTGTTTAATCTTATGTGACTCACAAGTGGGAGAGCATTTTCATCATACTTATCATCCGGATGAGATCCAAAGCTACCATTAGCAACAATGGCAGTACCTATACTCGACATATTAATATTTGAAATATCAATCTCTTTGATATAACCACCTCTGCCTCTTGTGGTTCTAAAGGCAATGCCTGTTAATGAGTTGTGTACGTAGACATTATCAACCACAACATCGGATATTCCACCGGACATTTCACTCCCAAAGGAAATAGAAGAACCATAAGCCCCTCTAAGGTAAACATTTCTTATATGAACATTTTGAGTGGGACGAGCATAAGTTATTCCATATTCATCCCAACCACTTTTGAGAGAAATCGCGTCATATCCAACGTTAATAGTAGAGTTTTGGATGCAGACATTATCAGAAGAATCTAAAAAACATAACAAAAACATTAACACATGTTTCATTTTCTGTGTTTGGTTTTAATCTAAAAGAAGCAGAGATAAATAACTAACCTGGTACAATACCAATAGTATAAGGAGACTCAGGAGTTGAATAAGCAAAGATCTTATGAATATATACATGGCTGCATAAAGAACATGATTAGAAGACTCTCAAAACACTTTATCATTTAGATTTATTGGTGTTGAAGTATCTATTCTTACCTAGAGTAGATTGAATGAATTGTGTAGGCTGGAGCATTCAAGAATGTAAGATTAGAGACAATTATGTTTTCAGATGAAACAAACTCTATGAGGTTAGGACGGTTATACTTCAAGGAATGAGAAGTAAACCGATCCCACCAAACCAAGCCTTGACCATCTATAGTTCCATTATCACCTAACCATGGAAATGAACATGAAGTAAGCACTATAATAAGTGAAAAATGTGATTATAAGATATAAACCAAAGTTTTTGTTACCTGTTACAACAACATCATGTAGCATGTTACCGTTGATTAAACTCTTGTATCTCTTCCCAGGCAAGTCAATTCCTCGTCCATAAGAGGGTAACGGATCAACAACTTCCCAATGTGATGGATCCTTTTTGAGTAAGAAACAACATTCATCGTATGTTATAAAATTGAAGTGGGGATGTTTTAGTCAAATTTTAAAGTTTGGGGTAAATGTGAGAAAGAAAATAAATATTTATATACAAACCTGAGAAGCAACTATAACGGCGCCGTTTTCGAGAAAGAGAGTAAGGTGACTGGTGAGACTGAAACTCCCGGTGAGCCATTTTCCTGGTGGGACATAGAGCTGGGCCCCACCTTTGTCGGCGAAAGACATTAGATAGAAAACGGCGTTTTGAAACGCAATAGTGTTGAGCGTTTTGCCATCTCCCACTGCTCCAAACTCTAAAATTGAGACACTGTGTGGTCTTGTACTCAATGATCTCCGGCCAAGCTCGTCGCATATTTTTCCGGCGCCGTTAATATTTGCGTAAATCTGAATCAGACTGGTTAATGCCAGTATCAAGATTACAATTCCCACCTGCTACAACAAAGATAAGACCAAATTACAGATCCAATTATTCAAAAAAACAAATGATTTGAATCGGATCTAACGAAACGAAGTACACTCAGAAACAGAAGTAATGGTAAAAGCAAAGATGATGAAGAGTTTCGAGTTTGATAGGGACAACCCAGAAAGACGTAATTAAGTGAGAAACAAAAAGAGAGAACGCACTTACTGACATCTTTATTTGTTACGAAGCTGTCGGAATAATAAAAGAGAAAAGCTATAATAAAGGCAAGAACTTTTCGCGCCAAATGTAAATCAGATACTCAGAGAGAGAGAAAGAGACGAAGAAGAAGAGAAGGAATAAGAAGAAGGAGAAGAAGAGTTCTTCGTTACCACACCACACAAAACAGAGAAGCTTTTTTTTATTATATTATTCCAAGACAAAACAGTATGATTGATAGAAAAGACGAAATTTAATTTACAGAAGTATAAATAATTTATTTCAATTTTTTAAAAATATATGAAAATAAGGTATTAAGAAGATTTACTTCCAAAAAAAAAACAGCCTAATATTTGGCATAATAAATTGATTTTGTTAATGCGAAAAAACAGGAAAATAATATGAAGAATATAGAACATAAAATTAACACAATGGGAAAGAGAATATACAAAGGACAGAGTAAAAAAGGTAATCATAAATATGTTATAATTATTATTATTTACTATTTAAGCATTTAATATCGATTTTTGTCTTCAAATAGATTAAGACACTTAATAACGTATTACCGCCGACAAATCTTCTCACTCAATGAGAAAGAAGACGAGAATGAGAAAGAATAAAAACAAGAGATATTAATGGCTGTTTTAAGCTGTGCCTGGCCAACAGTATAATTAAAAAGATTTTTTGTTGTTTTGTTTTAGACAATCCATGTGTCTCCTATTTTTATTTTCAATATATTTTTTAATTTAAATCATTTTCATTTTCATTATATTATGTCACTCATGCCAAAAATGAATTTTTATATACAACTTCACTGTATCTGACTGTTTTAAATTATCTCATTTTAGACTTATCACCGATTTGACAAAATTATTATAAATTGGTCAATATGTATGTACATATTTGTAAGGTAAAATAAGACACATATGTAAGGAAAAATGTTATTATAAATTAGTTATAATATATGCACATATTTATATCTATTTTGAAGGGAAAATAAGACCCATATTTTAGGAAATGTTATTATAAATTAGTCAAAATATATGTTCTGTACATATATATATATATATATATCATATGAAAATATATAATATGGAAAATAAAACATTCAAACATAGAGTAAAAGAAATGCCTCAAGAAGGAAGCAGTAAATGCGGGAAATGAGAAGGCGCATGTGGACTGACAGGGCGGAGGCAAATGGAATGGGTCCCACTCCAATCATACGTTAATTTGCCAGCCTGGCACTTTTGTGTGTTTGTATCATCCATCCCTACTTTATTATTAATCAAACTTAATATTATTGAATTTTTTTTTGTTTATATATATATTTTGATATATAGCTATCTCATGCTTAGATTTGAGAGCTCGGTTTTATTTATATAATTCATTAACATTACAAAATATCTATTAGTTTTGACTGGAAATTTTCTATTACGTTCTGCCACATATCAATAGCTTAGTTTGAAAAGGTTGTACACTTTGATGATTACTGGGTCAATTATAGTTACTGAAAGCTTTCATATAATTTCATTTAAGCCCAAGCCCAATATGTAAAGGTTAAGCCATCCATTTTTTATAACTGGGACTTATGGTTCTAAATGAACCTCCTATTTCTATTCAAATATATGGGCCTTCAGCCCATTTAAATTATTTGGGTAATAATATTTGATAGCTATCAGCTGTTCAAATTAATCATAGGCAATTCAGTTTTTCTAATCGAAACCAAAAGATCCGACTCGGATAAATGTAGTCCTAGCATTAACGATTACAATCATAAGAAAATAAAATAAAAAGCTAAAATCATCAAGAAGAATGAACACAAGTAGATCTGCTTCTCATAAACATCCCCAAATCCGACACGTTGTTGTCAAATACCCGATTTCTCAAATGTGGATAACCCCATAAACTATAATCGGTTGGATTAAAAACCGCTGACTCCTTATTAAACCGGTTTGGATTTGGTATACCAAACACTCGGTATTCCTCGGTTCGGTTCACCATAAATCTTCCGCTATTGTTTTTTAGACATCTATCTATAACCCTGTTCTCTTCTCTGAACTTGTCCCTAATATCCCTGAGGGTTTGACAGAACCGGTTCGGTTTAGTATCGGTAAGATTCTCTTTGTTTTTGTGTGAAACTCGGCTGCATTTCAGACAAATGTTCTTTCGTAGATCTGTGTTGAAGCATCTTCTCTTTGTTTCGTCTGAGAGACATAAATAAGCCTACATGCATGAAAGCCACAACATAATAAGTAAATCTTGGACTAGGAAATAACCGGATTTGTCAATAAACGTAATTGAAACGATTGAGGCCAAACCGGGTTATAGTAACGTTCATGGATAAATAATAATACATGATGCTCTTATTAATCATACGATTCATGTCCACACAAACATTTTATATATTAATATATTATAATAATGAAATATTTACAATATTGATGTTTATGTAACAAATGAAGATTAAAAATGGCTGACCTCGTGGATGAGTTTAAAAGCAATATCTGCATTTGGGTGATTATTTTTATCAGGATGAACCTTCAAAGCTGAAGAAAATTACGTTTTATAAGTCGTATATAACTAAAAATATTTAAAATCTAACATTGATAACTAAACAAAATTAAATATGATAATGAATAGAGACAAAACCAGACCTAATTTGTGATATCGTTTACGTATGATCTTGACCTCTGCATCTTCTTGAATCTGTATTATCAAAATATATCCAATGTTCTTCCAATTTATTTAGTAACTATTTATATCACAAAATAGAGAAATCGAGAGGAAATAAAAAAAAACATACACCGAGAATGAGATACCAGTCGATGAAACGTGAAGAGGAGATATTATTGATGTGAATGCAAGAGATTGGTGATTTCGATAGTGATAAAATCTCTGAAACCAATGCTACTTTTGGATCCGGTCCGGATCGGATCTTACCCATTGCAACAAAAGTTGCTAAGAGAATAGAAGAGTTTATGTGTTGAGAAAAAAAGATTGGAGTGAGCAGCAATAGAGAGAGAAAGATAAGACGTTAAGAGAAGAAAAAAATCAAATCAAACCAAATGGTAAAAATATAATAACTAACGGTAAATGTTTAGTATTTTTTAACAGTTAAATACAATAACTTACGGGATAAATTTTTTTTTATAAGCTTATTTATGTAGGTAACAATTTTTTTTCTAAAGTTATAAACTTTTTTTAAACATAAACTGGTTATTAACAACCAATTCCGCTAAATTTTACATATCATTTTGGTTTATGGTCCCGTAATACCAAGAAATGATCTTACATAGTGTGGATAATACTAAGTGTGGATAGTATAGTGTCATGTATAATAGTTAGGTGAAGTCCTCTAATATATGATGAAATAATTTATAAAAAAGTACTTCATAGATCATCTATGACATTTTAGTAGTTGTTAAATGTATAAAATTTAATGGTGCAACATGAAACTTGTGATACATACAGAAGAGAAGTAATAGCTATATGTACTAGATGATGCCTTTATTTGAAATCAAATTAAGTACGGGGGAAATATAAGCTGAAGCGATTACCAACTATTTTTTACTTTTACTGTTTTTGCTTTGAAAACTGGATTCAAATCGGATTTAGTGATTTGTTTTCTTGTGTTTGATGTTTGACTATAACTTTGAGACCACAAAAATAGTAATGGACATAAGCTAAGTATGTATCTAATGTTACATTCACGTTCATCTATAAGAAAAACAAAACTCAAAACCAGTGTTAAGTCAAACATAGCGGTTGTATTTGGTTACCCAAAAGTGAAAATCATATAGGGATGCTATTTTCTCCATTATTAACTTATCCTGACTTTTTTTTTTTATCTAATCTAATTTTAATAGGAACTAATCAATTAGGATCCGAAATAATTTTGTTTGTTAATGATATATATTTAAAGTTGTTTTAGAAATATATAAGTAGATAATGTTTTGTTAGACCATTGTTGCGTGTATTTCACGTGTTAGTAGAAGACACGTGGCGTCGCGTCTTTATTCTACGCGCACACCAGTGACGTGTCATATTGATCCGCCTCCATTGGGTCCGAATCAGGTTTATTTCCGTCCTCAACCGAATTTCCCGGCAAGTTGTAAAATCCATAATCCAAAATTACTTTGGGGGAAAAATTCGAACAAGGTCGTCTCGTCGTCGGGATTTATAGATGATGGAGTTCTCTTTGATCGCCGATACAGTCGCAGTATGCACGGCTAAGCAAGGCACCGCGTTTGGGAAGTCTATTTTGGATTGGACTAATCACATTTCTTTCGTTGATCAATTTCCCAGTTCGGCGGTTATATTTCCTGTTGATGCAATCGCTCCTCCACCGGTCAGATCTAGCTCTTATAAGACAATCCGCCGGATTCGTAAAAAGCGGCGTACCAGACGAGTTTCATTTGGTGGTGGGGATTCGGAAGACGGAGGAGATTTTGGTCGTTTTATACTAGAAGGCGATTTCGGTGATAACGATGGTCCATTCGGATTTGGTGGTGGTGGTAACGATGAAGGCGGGAAGGGATGGAACTACGGAGGTGGCGACTGGGACGAGTCTTCGTTTTCGTCTTGGTCAGATCCAGCAATGGAATTCATGTACGAAGTGATATGTTGGATCTCATTGTCTAATTGTGTGCACTTCGCCTTCAAGAAGATAGTGAGAATCGTGACGGATGGTGAAAGGGAGAAGTTGAACTTGACATTATCTCCGGTGTGCTGACATATCCGTCGTCATGGTAATGAGTCCACCGTTTAGGTTGTCTGTATATACATATATATATTTATACATTGTAAATATATGTTATATTTAATTTCGTTTGCAATGCACATTAGTTTCTATGATTATGTGGGTAACTGAAAATTCTGATATGAGTCTAGTAAAACTCCATTACAAAATGCATACTTGTTCACGTGAACAATTAGTGTTTATATCAAGCACTGGGTTTGTTGAACTCTCCCTGATGATGATGACCCATGGATGGTGGTGGTGTTGATGACTGTTGATTTTGATTACTCCAGTTCTGTGTTGGCTCTCTTCTCTCAACTTGCATAGTCTCACGACGGCGATCATACCTTGGTCTAGACCGGTTCCTAGTTTGACGCTGTTCTGTGAATCTATACTGAGGTCTGGGTATAACCTTTCCTTCAATGTACAAGTCACCTGAACATCATAGCCAAAGACAAAATACTGTTTCAATAAGAATCATACTCATAAGAGATTAAAAAAGAAAACGTTACATACCTCCATAGTCTTTGTTTGGTACATCGAGATATGAATCCGGCAGCACCCAGAGAACACCAGGCAATCCTAAAGACAGTAACCAAACAAGATCAAATGAGTTAAACGGTACACAGCTGACAGCTACATAAGCATTTGAGTTTTGCAAAAAAGAGGAAGAGTTGATAATACCTTTGACTTTGCAAGAAAGCTCTTCAGAGATCAAAGCACCAAAGCCAGTGTAGGTCGAAGTGCAAACTGAGTATATCTTCTTCTTTGCCTCTTCCTCACTATTTTATATATAAACCCATCAAATCCCAAATGCACAAACAAATTGGTCAAAGTTAAAAATTTAATCAAGTTTGAAAAGAGATTTGATTTTGCCTGCCAACGACGGAAGTAAGGGTTTTGACATAAGCATTGATCATTTCTTCTTCAGTTGGTTTGGGATCAGTAAACTCCATGACGATGAGCCAGTGCTCGTAATCGCATCCATCTAGAAGAATTGTTTCCTTTGGTGGACGGTTACTCCAATTCGGCGAAGGATCATTCAGCGGAGAGTATCCTGACCCGGATGTCTTGGGTCGAGTTGCTATGTAACTCGAGCAAAGCCCGGTTCGGGTCGAGGAAACTTTGTCAATTAGAGACAAGGCAAATCGAGAACGAGACGAGAGTGTAGAAAACGACGAAGAAGAAGAAGAGGAAGAGAGAGTTTTGTTAACGAGTGTCGCTAGCGTACGCCGCGATATGATAAGAGCCATCGCCGCCNGGCTCAATGGGCCCTTAATTTATCATCTTGAATGGGCTTAAATTTAATTAATCAGCAATATTAAGCCCATTTGAAGTTAAAGTAACGTACTTGCACCTTGTGTTGTCATTGATATGAAAGATTTTTATTCGTCTTTGTAGTTGTATATAAACGTTAGTAAATTAGTATGAGTTGGCATTTCTTTTCTTTTCCTTTTTTCGTGGTCAAGATTAGTAGAGAAACATCTCTATCCGTTAATTCATGTATTTTTCTAACTATATATGTTAATTAAATTATCCACTAAATCATGAAGGTGGTGATGATGATAACGATGACTATGAATCTAAATAAACTAATCGAAGGTTACTAAATTTTACAATAAACAAAATAAAAAATCATTAAATTACATATAATCAACATCTGTCTATCTCTCATAAATATTTCGAAAATTATAATACAGAAATGTGAAAGTAGATAAAATTTTATTTTATTTTTAACGTTCAATAAAAAATTATCTTTAATTTCTATAAAATATATATTATGTGCCTTGATTTATTTCGTTTTACAGTAATCAAATAATCTTTTAAATCAGGTAGGTAAAAAATAAATAGGGAAAATTATCCAAAAGATAAGGTAAGAGGAAATACGAGTTTCTGTAAATAGAATTGTCTTTTTTAAATTTGTATTGTATGATAGGCTTTGCTTCGTTTAGTTGCGCAACTCTGAAGAACAAACAAATTGAGAGTGAAGAGAAGATGGGTAGCAATACGGGCGATCTGGTGACACGTGTCCAGTCAGCTCATCGGTTTGATCACGATGCCTTGTTTCGTTTCGCTGCCGACAACGTCTCTGGTTTTCCGACCAACCCATCTCAATTCAACATATCACAGGTTTCTTTACAATCAATCACCTGTCTGTCTACTTGAGCTTTTCTCTGGCAAGAAATAAACTTTTTTTTTTAATCTGTTTTTTTTGGGGTTTTATAGTTCGGACATGGGCAGTCGAATCCTACGTTTCTGATTGAGGTTGGGTCAGGAAGCTCGTTAAAACGATACGTTTTGAGGAAGAAGCCTCCTGGGAAGCTTCTTCAATCTGCTCATGCTGTTGATAGAGAGTTTCAGGTATCAATCAATCTTCAACTCTGCGAAATCCCCAATATAATACTATGAAATTTCATATGTTTGTTTGCTTGGTTCTGTTCGATTTTTTTGAAGAAGATGAAATTTTGTTGTCTCTAGTACCGTTTGAAGTGTTTTTGCTTAATGCTTTGATGATGGTTATGTAGGTGCTTAAGGCTCTAGGTGAACATACACAGGTTCCTGTTCCTAAAGTCTTCTGCTTATGTACTGACCCTACTGTGATTGGAACTGCGTTTTACATTATGGAGTTTATGGAAGGACGTATCTTCATTGACCCTAAGTTGCCGGTTAGAATTTCTGCTTTGTGAATGTGTATGTTTTGTTCTCTAGCTAGATCTATCTTAATCTTGAGTTGTGTTTCATTGGTTTTGACTTAGAATATAGCACCTGAAAACAGAAGTGCGATCTATCGTGCAACTGCTAAAGCCTTAGCTTCTCTTCATTCTGCTCAAGTGGATGTCATTGGTCTTGAGAAATATGGTCGGCGAGACAATTACTGCAAAAGACAGGTTTCTGGTTTGATTTGGGTGGTGGCTTTCGACATCACTACTCACTTTTTTGAAGTTCTCTTAATGCTTTTGCTAAAGGTTTTTTTTTTTTTGGATTTTTCAATTTCAGATAGATAGGTGGTTCAAACAATATTTAGCTTCAACAAGTGAAGGTAAACCTGAAAGGAATCCAAAGATGTTTGAGCTTGTTGATTGGTTACACAAAAGTATTCCTGCGGAAGATTCAACAGGAGCTACATCAGGCCTTGTCCATGGAGACTTCCGCATTGACAATCTCGTGTTTCATCCTTATGAGGTCTGAATATTTTCAAGCATCTTATGTTTTTTTTGTATACTTGGAATCTCGGACATCTTACTGAAGATACCTTACGCTGCAGGATCGAGTTATTGGAATAATTGACTGGGAATTGTCCACACTTGGGAACCAAATGTGTGATGTTGCATACAACTGTATGGTAATAACCGATATTTGTTTGTTACATTGTATGTATTCATAAAGCAGTTTTCTTTGCTTCCTGTTCTGATATAAAGTTAATGGTGTTGGCAGCATTACATTGTGAATGTTCAGCTTGATAAGGAGCATGTGAGTGAAGGTCTTGAAACTACTGGACTTCCGGAAGGAATACTTTCAATGCCAGAGTTTCTCTTAGAATACTGTTCTGCTTCGGTAAGTTCTGTAACAACAATATGTAGTTTTCAAAAGGAGAACTGAGTCAGCTTCCCTCATAAATTGCCTATAAGTTCTCAGATTTCGATGGTTGTAACGTATTTGGTAAATGAACCTTAGGGAAAACCATGGCCTGCTGCAAACTGGAAGTTCTATGTAGCATTCTCTATGTTTCGTGCTGCTTCAATCTACACAGGGGTGTACAACAGATGGTTAATGGTATTGCACGTGAATGTTTTTCTGTCTTATAAGTATTTGTTCTGCAGTTGTACAGCCATCAACATTGTGTTGGTTGGTCATGCAGGGGAATGCTTCTGCTGGTGAACGAGCCCGAAATACAGGAGCTCAAGCCAATGATCTTATAGAGTGTGCCTTGGAATATATTTCACGTGATAACGTTCTCCCGGAACACCCTCACCCTCCATCTGGTAATTGACCTCTCTTGAGATTCAAGTCTTGTTAAGAAAAACTGTTCTTATATATGAATAAACCGTAATATGATTTGTACTCTTCCTTTCACTTTTCGGATGCAGTTAAGAGAGACGTGAGCCCGTCATATGAAAGCCTTGTGGATGGAAGTGGGAGATTTGTCCCCAACAGAAAAGTATTCGAGTTAAGGCAGAAGTTGATCAAGTTTATGGAAACTCATATCTACCCAATGGAAAGCGAGTTCGCCAAACTTGCTCAATCAGAATCGCGATGGACCATTCACCCCGAAGAGGAAAGGTTAAAGGAGGTGGCAAAGAGAGAAGGCCTATGGAATTTATTTGTTCCTGTATGTATCTTATTCTCTACAAATCTCTGATTGCTATGATCCTTGGTGAGACACACACTAATGGATTCTTGGTTGTTGCAGTTAGATAGTGCTGCTAGAGCTAGAAGAGAACTAGCGGCTACAGAGAATAAACATATTCTCTCAGGCAGGTCGTTTGATCAATTGTTTGGTGAGGGCCTTACAAACCTGGAGTATGGTTACCTTTGTGAGATCATGGGTCGTTCTGTTTGGGCTCCACAGGTGTTTAACTGTGGTGCACCTGATACTGGAAACATGGAGGTAAACAAGCCTGATTTTGTTTACAGATCCAGAACTTGTCTCATTGCTTGTTTCTTAGAGTTATATAATCTGAACTATTTGTAGGTGATAATGCGGTATGGAAACAAAGAACAAATAACTCAATGGCTTATTCCTTTGCTTGAGGGAAAAATTCGTTCTGGATTTGCTATGACTGAGCCACAAGTTGCATCTTCTGATGCAACCAATATTGAGTGTTCTATTAGAAGGTAACATAAGTCAAGTTCTTTGATTCTCTTTTAATCTACAAGTTCGCCAATAAAAGAAGAGAACATATCGATGCCAGATGTCATTTTCAGCTTCTCTACTTTAAATTCTAGGAGAATGAAACTGAGTGCTCAGTAGTCCATATAGCTAATTCTGCATTGCTTATACAGACAAGGTGATTCATATGTCATTAATGGCACAAAATGGTGGACTAGTGGAGCCATGGATCCTAGGTGCAGAGTCCTTATTCTCATGGTTAGATCTGTTTCCTTGCTATATTTATTTCTCTAAATCTATATACCTCTCGCACAAATGTATCTGTTCTATTTTTGCTAGTTAGTGAAAGAAATGTATCTGTGATGTACAGGGAAAAACTGATTTCAACGCCCCAAAACATAAGCAACAGTCTATGATATTAGTGGACATGCAGACTCCAGGTATACATGTGAAGAGGCCTCTCACAGTGTTTGGTTTTGATGACGCACCTCATGGACATGCTGAAATTTCTTTTGAAAATGTGGTTGTCCCTGCAAAGAATATTCTCTTAGGAGAAGGCCGAGGATTCGAGATTGCTCAGGTAAATACTACAAAAGAGAGGGTACGGATTGAATATATTGGTCACTAAGCTTGCTTTGTTTGTATTATCAGGGTAGGTTAGGTCCTGGAAGATTGCACCATTGCATGAGACTAATAGGTGCAGCAGAGCGTGGAATGGAGCTAATGGCTCAAAGAGCTCTTAGTAGGAAAACTTTTGGGAAGTTCATATCACAACATGGTTCTTTTGTCTCTGATCTTGCAAAGGTAAACAAAACTGTGTGATTTAATCACTCAAATGCTTATTGCGACTCTTCCTCACTTGAGTGGTTGTATGATATAGTTGCGAGTAGAGCTGGAAGGAACACGATTGTTGGTTCTCGAAGCTGCTGATCATCTCGATAAGTTTGGAAACAAAAAGGCTCGAGGAATTCTTGCAATGGCCAAGGTAATATATGCTATATATATATCTTTGTAACTTTGGCTCTGTATCAGAAATCAGACCACCAATGTAAGAGATCTTAACTCATTTTGGTACTCAGGTTGCGGCTCCAAACATGGCGTTGAAGGTATTGGACACAGCGATTCAAGTTCATGGAGCAGCCGGTGTATCCTCGGACACAGTCTTAGCGCATCTGTGGGCAACGGCTAGAACACTGAGGATTGCTGATGGACCTGATGAGGTTCATCTAGGGACCATTGGCAAATTAGAACTACAGAGAGCTTCAAAGCTTTAAATATGATGAAGAATCCATTGCAACGTATTGAGATTCTTCTTCTCATGTATCGTTACTACTACTTTTAGGGGAGGTATTGAAATAAGTATTTTGAAGATATTTGATTTATTATAGGATTTGAGAGGATTTGGTTAAATTTGAGTGAATTTGAAATTCTATTAAAAAATTATCTGAAATCTCACCTAAAAACATGAGATTTTGGTCTTCGTATTTTTAACTAAGAAATCCGCTGAAATCCCAGCTGAAATCTTTAAATCAAATTCTTATATTGTTTTCAATAACAGTAGATTTCATGTTACTTTTAAAAATCAATGTTTCAATAACACTAAATTTCAATAACTATTTTCAAATTCATGTTTCAATAACACATGATTTGGTCTTTTTTCCTCTGAATCAAATCCTAAGCAATTAATAAGAATCACAAATTTTCTTAAGAGGATCACCAAGATTACGTTTAAAACTATTCATAGGCTATAAAAAACAGGAAATCAAACATTTTGAGGAGAAAAATAATACTTCTAAAGACAGGAAATGTAAACGTATGGCTCATATTCTTTTCTAAAACCCCAGAAATAGCACTATAACTCTTCTCTATATTAAACACCCCATCGATCTTATTGTCCATTTGTTCTGCATTGTATATACCAAACCCCAAAAACTCCTCATCCTACCCCTAAATATTTAAAGAAACAAACCAAAATAGAGATATAAAGGGGCCTCATAGCCACAGTTACAGGCCCCGTCTGCTTCATTTAACATGTTCAAAGAAGTCACATTAGAACCATAGGGTACATTTTTCTAACCTTTAGAATTTCGTAAAAGTAGGAAACAGAAATGGAGCTTGATGATGATAAGAAAAAGAAATGCATCATCGCCGGTAGTGTCTCAGGCTTGTTAGTCATCATGGTTGTCTCTGTAGCTGTAGTAACATCTAAACACGGACTCAACGAAAATCAGATTCGGCAAACCACCAAAGCGGTTCAAGCCGTTTGTGAAGCCACTGATTACAGAGAAACCTGTGTTAACAGCTTAATGAGTGCCTCTCCCAATTCCACTGTTCGTCTTGATCTCATCAAACTGGGTTTTAATGTCACTATCAAATCTATCAATGAAGGTCTCAAAAAGGCCTCTAGAGATGTTAAAGATAAGGCTAACAAAGACCAAGGAGAAAAAGCTGCTTTTGAGCTGTGTGAAAAGGTGATGTCTGAGGCTATGGATGACTTGAAGAAGTGTATTGATCATGGGTTCACGGTTGAACAGATTGAGGTGTTTGTTGAGGATCTACGGATTTGGCTAAGTGGCTCCATTGCCTTCCAGCAAACATGTATGGATTCCTTTGACGAAATTAAATCCGGTCTTAAGCAAGACATGCTCAAAATCTTCCAAACATCAAGAGAGCTAAGTAGCAATAACCTTGCTATGGTTACAAACATCTCCAGCCTTCTCCCAAACCCCAACACTACAGGTATCTATTCAATTCACCAACATATCCATAACCAATCAATAGAAATCGATGGATGGGTAACGTGATTGTTGATAACAGGAGAAACTGGATCTCTCTCAAAGTACGCGAGAAAGCTACTGTCAACAGATGATGGTATCCCAACGTGGGTTGGACCAGCGGCACGACGGCTCATGGTGGCTAGAGGAGGAGGACCTGCGTTTGTTAAGGCTAATGCCGTAGTGGCTCAGGACGGAAATGGGCAGTTCAAGACTATTTCCGATGCTCTAAATGCTGTGCCTAAACGAAATAGAGCGCCATTCGTCATCCACATCAAAGAAGGTATCTACAAGGAGAAAGTTATAATTACCAAGGAAATGTCATACATTACTATGATCGGCGACGGATCAAATAAGACCATCATCACCGGCAGTCTCAATTTCGGAATCGATAATGTCAACACCTACCAAACAGCCACCGTCAGTGAGTTTCAATTCCCACAGCTATAAACCCTAAAATCCACAAAGAGAGATTCTAAACAATATCGATTTCTGTTTCGCAGCAATTGAAGGCGATCGCTTCACAGCTAAGAACATCGGAATCGAGAACACAGCTGGACCAGAAGGAGAACAAGCGGTGGCGTTGAGAGTCTCGGCGGACTTCGCAGTATTCTATAACTGCCAAATGGACGGTTACCAAAACACATTATACGTTCACTCTCATCGGCAATTCTACCGTGACTGCACAGTTTCCGGCACCGTCGATTTCATCTTCGGCGACGCAAAATGCATACTCCAGAACAGTAAAATCATCGTCCGGAAACCTAATAAAGGTCAATCGTGTATAGTTACTGCTCAAGGACGCAGCAATCTCCGTGAATCGACAGGATTGGTGCTCCATAACTGCCATATAAAGGCAGATTCAGCGTATAATCCGCTAAAATCTGTAAGCAAAGCTTACCTAGGAAGACCATGGAAGGAGTTCTCCAGGACAATAATCATGAAGACGAGAATCGATGACGTCATCGATCAAGCGGGATGGCTTCCTTGGGATGGAGACGTTGCTCTGAAGACGGTATTTTACGCTGAGCATCTGAATACTGGGCCTGGATCGAATCAGGCCCATAGAGTTAGATGGCCCGGGATTAAGACTCTAACGCCGGAAGAGGCTCTTTTATTCACTGGCGACAGATTCTTACGTGGCGACACGTGGGTCCCACAAACCCAAGTACCATACATTCGGAACATGTAGGAGAGATTTCAATTTCTAATGTTTTAAATATTTTTTCTTTAAATGTGTTCTTTCCAAATTTTAGGAATAATGATTAGTTGATTATATTGATAGCCCATATCGTGAGTTTGGCATCTCCCAAATTATGAGGAAAACACTGATTAGTGAATAGAAATGATTTGGTAGCCCTATCGAGCTCAATGCTAGACACTAGTTATCAAACAGAACCTTTATGACCTAGCTAGCACAAGAAGTTAAACTGGTATAGTATACGCCAAGTCTTTTAGATTGGACTGAAGGATAATGTAAATATATAATGATGGGCTACAGTCATTTTAATTAATAAAAAGTCGAAGAGCTGCATGTGTTGTGGTCCTATGGAGATTCACGTGACGCTCACATGCACATGTATCGTCCTTCGAGATCGAGACTGTCTGAATCCAATATTGTTCTTGGTCTTTCAACGGTGAAATCGATAACATTCCATCGATTCGGGTAATTTAAACTAAGACTTTGTAACTTACGATGCAGTAATTACCACTTACGTGTCGGTTTTATTATTACTGGATTTTCTTTAAGATATAAATGATAATATATGATTTATTTGTGCTTATAAGTAAAATTAGAAATAGAAGGAAGTAAAGGTTGTGTTGAAAATGACATTTTAGACGACTTGTTACATTGAATTGAATTAAGTGAACCCCACACTCTCCCAACGGCCATTTCTATTTTCTTCAACCCCTTCACATATTCGTTACCTTCATTTTTTTCGCCATTAAAGAACCTAACACGAGCTCTAGGAAGAAGAATGTCCAACATTTCCCCAGTATTTCCCATCTCAGATTCTCAACGTTTTAGTGACTATGGCTTCAATCCCCAAGTTCACTACATTCAGGTATTTTTACGTGTTAGTATGACAAAACTAAATCTATTGTCTTGTCTGTAAATTTTGCATTCGACTCTGTTTTTTTTTATTGATGTGTTATGGTTCTTCGTGGAAAGGCTATGGAAGAAGCAAGGAAGCATAAGAGAGAAATGTCTGCAAAATCATCCTTTAACGGTGGTATTCAATTCAAGCTCCATAAACCCATTTCAAAAGATGACCCGACCCGATCCACAATGCATAACAAAAGGAAGAAACGGTGGTGGTGGAAGGAAGCTTTGCCTTTCTTCAAGTGGAGAAAATGGCCAACCTCCACCGTCAGCTTGAACGAGGATCGTAGGGCTAGGAATTTTCGAACCTTAACCAGCTCGATGTCAAGTCCGGTTTACACAACGGAGAGTCAGAGTGGATCAACCACACCGTACCGTATGACGACCACAAGTAGACCTATAGCGGGAACATTGACGCCGGCGAGGAAAGGTGATGTAGCGGTCCCATATCTGAGCTTACGAGAGCTTAACATGGATCAGAAACAGAGGATCTCTACCTCTTATATGCAGCCAATTTACTTGGTCACTTAAAAGAAATTTAAATTTAATAAAATTATTAACCAATTGGAGAAAAAGTAAACATTATTTTTAGTTTGGTTGGGGGAAATTCAATAGGAAAATGTGATGTTTTTAATCCTTTTGCAATTTGTGACAGCTGCAAAGTTTTTCATCTATTACACGTGAATCAATATAGTTGCTTTTTTAATATCTTGATTATAGATTCATGCTTTTTTATTATCTTTTAAATTATATTCATGCTTTTAATATCTTTTAATCATAATTATTTGTTATACATTATTATATATTACTTTGAGAATATTTGTAATCTGGATCAATAAATAAAAACAAATGCTTATGAAATATAACTTTGATTTATTGTCTAGTTTATTACAATTGCTAGATAATTAAAGAACACACAGTTCAGATACTAGACTTGTCTTATTTGAACATGAAGATTCATACAAGTATTGTTACATACTTTAAACTTGGTCTTAAAGATTCATACACTTGTGGTTCCTTTCCATATTTGTAATTATCTCATTTGAAGCATTAACAACTCCGGTTTCTCAATATACTCTTTCCATTGACAGCAAAACCTAGCTACCATTGCTCCATCTAAAACTCTATGATCAGCAGCTATGTTAACCTGATTCACAACCCCATTTCATATTCAACAACAAAAGTGTTAACTAAAGAAAATGATGAACATGATAAAGCCTTTACCATCATTATTGATGCAGGATAAACACTTCCATCTTCTGAAAACTTTGGAACTTTCTCGATTCTTCCAAGAGCTATGATAGCAACTTCAGGTAAGTTTAGTAGAGGAGACCCAAATTTTCCACCTATTGCTCCAATGTTACTTAGAGTTATGGTTCCACCAGTTATATCCTCAGGGTTAAGTTTGTTGTTTGTTGCTAAATGTTGTAAACGTGATAGCTCTTTGGTTATCTCTAGTAGAGATAATGATTGAACATTCTTTATATTAGGAACAACAAGTCCATGTTCTGTAGCCATTGCAACTCCAATGTTATGTGAACCTGAAATAAACCAAGAATATATATATATATATATATATATATATAGATCCAAAGATATGAAGCTCTCACTAAGACAATCCTATTAAACTAACCTTTGAGGATGATCTCGAGAGACTCTTCGTTGAAGCAACTATTCACAAAGGGATATTTGGTTAGAGCCATTGAGAGTGACTTGATTAAAGTAGGAAGAAAAGTGTGTTTGATGGTTGAATCTGTATTGTTCTCTTTATAGAACTGCTTGAGCTTCACTAGTGAGTCACAATTTATCTCTTCAACGAAATGAAAATGTGGTACTTTTGTAGCCATTGTCATTGTCTTCACCATTGCTCTGTTAAATCCCCTGAGAATAACAAAAGCTTTCAACGTTGGTTCATACACAAGATGGAGACCAGCCACACATTGACAACAATAAGGCTTACCTTAATGGAACTGTTTTATCTTCAAAGCTACTCGGTATAGTGGAAATAGAGTCTCCTCTTCCTCCTACTGTAACATCATGCTTAGCATAAACTGAGTCTTTAACAAAATCTTTCTGGTCACCAAATTTAAGAACATCTTCTTTCAAAACTCTCCCATCTTTACCAGTTCCAGTAATAACATTGATATCAATGCCAAGGTCTTTTGCAAGGTTACGAACAGCAGGTGTTGAGAGAGCTCCCGGATTAGAACATTCCGGACTTATACTTCCCGAAGTGTCAGAGGTTGTTACTAGAAGAGCATCCTGAGAGTCTTCAACAGCCAACCTAACAAGAGTCTCTCCAACCTTGCATCAATAGATTTTGTCACATATAATCACATGTAGATGATAACACAAAGGAGTAAACACATCTGATCCACACTCTTCGTGTGATAATACTCAATCTTAACCTCTAACAGACTTTAACACCAATCAAGTTATGTCATTTTTGAAATGGTCTAACCTTAATAATGTCACCTGGAGAATGTGAAATAAAGGCTACTTTTCCCTTAAAGCGACTTGTTATCTCTATAGTTGCTTTATCGCTTTGAACTTCACAGAGTGGTTGAAACTCTTCCACAGGATCTCCCTGCACCAAAATGGTCGATTCATAATAAAACCAAACTGAACAATCAAAGAATAAAAAACGACAGCGGAGAAACAAAGATACCTCTTTGATAAACCACTTGAGTAGCTCACATTCAGCAATACCTTCTCCAGTTTGTGCTAATGGCACATCAATAAACCCTGTATTTGAATCTATGGCTATTGCTTCGTTTGAGAACCAGCTTCTACTTCCTCCACACCATTTCATCAACTGCCCAAGATCCAAAAAAATCCAACTTTTCTCACTTGGCAAACGAGTTAAAAAAAAAACAATAAAATTAGAAATCTGGTAAGAAGAAACTAACAGTGAGAGGTTGAACAAGGAATGGTCGCGACGCCGGAGAGGTAAATGACCGAGGATGATACTCTGGTACCCGAAATGGCGGAGAGCAAACAGATGACGAGGTGAATGAACGGAGAAAGCGTTGGCTCCGCCAGATCCGACGAGCGATCATGATTGTGTTGTGTTGATCGGTAAAAACTAAAGGAAGAGATAGAAAAAAACACAGGAGTTGTAATGTTTCCGAGAACTCTAAAGATTAATGTTACGTACCTTGTTTTTGTTTCCGTATCAGAGATTTTAAGACTAAACTACTTAATAGATTTGTATTAGTGACAATAAAAAAACTATTGGATTGGTTTATCTAAGCCACGTCAGCAAATAGATAGATAGATATTGGAGGGAGATCAACGGTACACGCGTTTCCTGAGTCATCAATATAACTTTACAAAATATACTCTTATTTACATAATATTTCCTCTTAAGTGTTGCAAAATAAATGAGATTAATCATGTCATCTGTTAAAAATAAATTATGTTATTTGTTTACAAAAATGATATTTTATTAATTCAGAGATTTATCATATCCTAAATAATGGATTTGATTCATCAACAAAAGCTCAACATTTATTTTTCTGGAAAGTGATCTACCAACCTAACCCAAAATATATATTTTTCTCATTTTGGGTAATAAATCTCATAACTTTTAGTAAAATATCGCCGAGTTTTAGTAACGCCAGGAGGGCCCAGAACTGTGCCCAAACAAACAAATATTTTTACTAATATATATATCAGATTTGAACAGCAAATATTTTATTTCTTAATTGGTAATTAATTCTATTTATTAATTTTTATAGTTCTATAAGTAATGATAAAATCACTCATCGACAACATTATCAGAGACAGAGAGTGCTGTTACGTTGAGGAGTGTGCCACATTATCATAATATCTGACGTCATTATCTTTGCTATTATATCTGATCTTTTTCACGAAACCAAAAGCTCAAAAATGGCTTCACGAACAAAGGGGAAGACGATGATGGAAGTTGGTGGCGATGGCGTTGCCGTCATAACACTCATCAATCCTCCTGTTAATTCTCTATCTTTCGACGGTTATATCTCATCTTTATCTTCAGATTTTATTTTAATTTTATCTCATCAGATTCTAGGTCAATTTCAATGTTTGATTGTTGCTCAATTTGCCTTTTTAGTTTCTCCATATTGTGTTTCAGCTTCCGGATTTGAATTGATGATCTGATTATGTGAATTCCTGTGTCGGCTACTCTGTTTTGTATACAGTGCTATACGACCTCAAGAGTAACTACGAGGAGGCCTTGAGTAGGAATGATGTTAAAGCTATTGTTATCATTGGTTTGTCTAAAGATCCTCTACTACGCCCAAACAAAAAAAAATGAAAATTTTGGAGATGATCTGGTAATGTTTTTTTTGGTGTTTTCTTACTACAGGTGCAAAGGGGAGGTTCTCTGGTGGTTTTGATATATCTGGTTTTGGTGAAATGCAGAAGGGGACTGGTATGTTTCACTGTCTTTCCATCTTTGTTGATTGTATTGATGTAGTTAGTGAAGTTTATTTCTGTTATTGATTTTCTCAGTGAAGGAGCCAAAGGCTGGATACATTTCAATCGACATAATAACTGACTTGCTTGAAGGTTATCTTTCTATTTGCTGATTTCTTTTATTTTATGAAATGCTTGTGAACCATTTGATGATGTGTTGCTGAGGGATCGATTTATTTCTTTGGGTTCAGCTGCAAGGAAACCGTCTGTTGCTGCCATTGATGGACTTGCCTTGGGAGGAGGGTTAGAACTTGCCATGGTATGACATTTATTTGTTACCCATTACCTTTCTGATAAATACTCTTGAGAACCTGCTAGGAAGATGGTGATACAGTTGTATGGTTTGTTTTCAGGCTTGCCATGCAAGGATATCAGCTCCTGCTGCGCAGTTAGGCTTGCCTGAGCTGCAACTCGGTGTTATTCCTGGGTTTGGGGGTACATACTCAACTTTGTTGAACATTTACTGCTTGACTCGTATGTCTGACATATGGTTTAAAACTCGTGGAATGGGTAGTCAATTCATTTTTGATGCATAATGCTGGGCTGAGGATGGGAAGAGGATTTATGATTCATCTTTGTGTTGAATGATTCGTTTATATTGCTAACTATGCTCCTTTGGATTGATGCAGGAACACAGCGTCTTCCACGTCTCGTTGGTCTCACTAAAGCCCTTGAGATGATTTTGGTACGTCATTACCTTATTCTTATGGTATTGTTAGTCTGCTTTAGTTGAAATGTAACAGTAAACCGTTTGTTGAGCCATATAGACATCGAAGCCGGTTAAATCTGAGGAAGGTCATTCTTTGGGTCTTATTGATGCTGTGGTGCCACCTTCCGAGTTGCTAAACACTGCTCGTCGCTGGGCCCTTGACATAGTCGAGAGGAGAAAACCATGGGTTTCTAGTGTTTTAAGGACTGATAAGTTACCTTCTCTTGGAGAGGCTAGGGAGATTCTGAACTTTGCAAGGGGACAGACACGCAAGCAAGCCCCCAATTTGAAACATCCCTTAATGTGTCTTGATGCTGTTGAAGTGGGTATTGTTTCCGGTCCAAGGGCTGGTTTAGAAAAGGTATATTACCTATCTTGTTGCCGCTTCGTTATCTGTTTTAACCTTTTCTCTCAGACTATTGACCCGTATGGTTTTCCACCACATTAATATTTACAGGAGGCTGAAGTCGCCTCACAAGTGGTAAACCTGGATACCACCAAAAGCTTGATCCACGTCTTCTTTTCTCTGCGAGGAACTGCCAAGGTTTGTGAGTGTTTTATACAGTCATTTGGACATGTATCACTAAACCTTGTTTTAAAAAAAGAAGAAAAAATAGATGTCAACTATTATTATGAAAACTTTCCCTCTTATTTGTTTTTAATTTCTTCCAATCTATCGGATGGATAGGTTCCTGGAGTTACCGATCGTGGGTTGGTGCCTAGGAAGATTAAAAAGGTAGCCATAATTGGTGGTGGGTTAATGGGATCTGGAATAGCCACCGCATTGATCCTAAGTAACTATCCAGTGGTTCTCAAGGAGGTAAATGAGAAGTTCCTGGAGGCTGGAATTGGCAGAGTTAAAGGTGGATGGATTTCTGTACATTGCTTACTAGTGAATTGCAATGGCTTGTTCTAACTAACTTCATAACTTGACCAGCTAATCTCCAGAGTCGTGTTAAGAAAGGAAAAATGTCTCAAGAAAAGTTTGATAAAACCATGTCTCTCCTTAAGGGTTCTCTTGATTATGAAAGCTTTAGGGATGTTGACATGGTCATCGAGGTAATGATGAACATTACCAATCTGAAGTTGTTTTTACTGGGTTATATGACATAAGTGAATTGATTTTGTATGATGTCTTTTTGGTGGCTTGAACAGGCTGTTATTGAGAATATATCATTGAAGCAACAGATTTTTGCTGATCTGGAGAAGTACTGTCCTCAGCATTGTATCCTCGCTAGCAACACATCTACCATTGACTTGAACAAAATTGGGGAGCGGACAAAGTGTCAGGATCGAATTGTCGGAGCACATTTTTTCAGGTGATTGATTACATATCTGTTGGAGTTTGGATGGATTTCAGTGAAAATCTTATGCCCGGAGTATTTTTGCTCATTCTATACAAATCTTGTCTATTCTTTTTCTGATGCAGCCCAGCACATATCATGCCTCTGCTTGAAATTGTTCGAACCAATCACACCTCTGCCCAAGTAATTGTTGACCTGTTAGATGTTGGAAAGAAGATAAAGAAAACACCAGTTGTGGTGGGAAACTGCACAGGGTTTGCAGTGAATAGGATGTTCTTCCCATATACACAGGCAGCTATGTTCCTTGTTGAGCATGGAGCAGATCCATATCTAATCGACAGGGCAATCAGCAAGTTTGGAATGCCAATGGGTCCCTTCAGGTATCTCGCATTGTAAAGATCTGTGTCATCACAGGCACTATCTCTTAAGTCTTAACTATACTTTTGTCACTTATTTGAACGAGCAGATTGTGTGACCTGGTTGGATTTGGTGTGGCGATTGCTACCGCAACACAGTTCATTGAGAATTTCCCAGAACGGACAAACAAATCAATGATTATCCCAGCTATGCTAGAAGACAAGAGAGCTGGTATTTCTGAAACGAGAGCTAGCTATTGTTTCTGAATTTAACATTTCTTCTAAAATTATGTGGGAGTTCCTGTTGATTTCAGGTGAAGCCACTCGTAAAGGTTTCTATTTGTATGATGATAAGCGCAAGGCGAAACCTGATCCAGAGTTAAAGAAATATATCGAAAAGGCAAGGAGCATATCTGGAGTAAACGTTGACCCTAAGGTATCTCTCTATCCAATAATCAAGTAAAGATCTTCATTTGCATTAAAGAGGAACTCACTGTTCGTTTCTTGCTCCTACTGTTTGTTATGGCTTTGCAGTTGGTGAATCTTTCAGAGAAGGAAATCATTGAAATGACATTTTTCCCAGTAGTGAATGAGGCCTGTAGAGTTTTTGCTGAAGGTATTGCTGTTAAAGCAGCAGACCTTGACATTGCTGGTATAATGGGAATGGGTTTTCCACCTTACAGGTTAGTGTTGTCATCAAAGATTGCTGTAACTTTCAGATCCTTGTCAATTCCGCTTTACTCATTTAGGATTGAATAAATCTCATGTGAACAGAGGGGGAATCATGTTCTGGGCTGATTCCATAGGATCAAAATACATCCACTCGAAGCTAGATGAGTGGTCGAAGACTTATGGTGAGTTCTTCAAGCCTTGTGCTTTCTTGGCTGAGAGAGCGTCTAGAGGAGCTCCCCTGGTGAGTACATCTCTCTCTCTTCTTCCGTTAGTCAAATGAACATATTACCATTTGAAGTGTTGGCTGCATTCTTGTTATATCGTAAGCAAGATGTTTAACTAGGGTTGCTTTGCTTCATCGATCTTGTCCAGTTTTTAACTCTTAAAATTGCTACTGTAACTAAGATTCTTGAATCTTCTCACATTTGTGTTGCAGAGCGCTCCAGTGGAGCAAGCCAAATCACGGTTGTAAGGTGAGCATATCAACAAGGGAGCTTTTAAATAAAGTCACATCTCAGATAGATGAATCTGGGAGAAACTAGAATTTAAGTTGAGAGTAGCAGTAATGGTTTTTTTTAATGTTCTGTATGAAGCGTTGTCATACAAAGTCGTCAATACATTTGTTATAAAGCTCTGTGGATTAAGTTCTATGATTTATTGACAATGTCATATGAGTCTTCAATTTCTTATTTACTTATTTTATCGGAGACTAAAAGAAAATGAATTGCTTTGATTTAGATATATGCGTGTAATGTGGATAAAAAAAAAAAGTAATAAATGAAACATGACAGAAATAGAAGGGGACCCTAAATAGAAGAGAAAAGACAGGACAAAGAGATGAATGTATAATAATAATCAGTTTAGAAAAAGACTAGTATTCAATTTTTGGACCACCTTTTGTTTTTCTTTCTCAACGTTCCCCTGTTTCTCGTTACGTTACAGGTTACTACTACTATACACCTTAGTCCTTAGCCACATCTTTGTAAATCCCTTGGTTAATTTTATGTTTAATTTATCATTTTTGGTTTAGAATTCGAGACAAAATAAAAACAGAGCAAAACGATGAGAAAAATAAAAAGAAAGAAAGAGAAAGCTCGAGAGGGTACAGGTCAGAACTCCCACGTGCACTTTGGGAACTCAACTCCTTTCTCTTTCTCTACAAACTCTACTTCTCTCTCGAGAAAGAAGCTAAAAGCTATAACACAGTAACAAAAGAGTGAGAGAGAGAGAGCTAAACGATTTTAGATTTTCTTCTTATTGATTGCTTAGTTTGTTTATAATGGTGGAGCTTAAAGATCAAGACATGGGAGAAAGTATGCAATGCATGAAACATCCTTACACAAAGAACCCTGGTGGGATCTGTGCTCTATGTCTTCAGGAAAAGCTTGGTAAGCTCGTCACTTCTTCTTTCCCTATCTCTAAACCAAACCATCTCTCTTCTTCACCTCCTAAATCCTTCACTCCTTCTACCACATCTCTTGCTCTATCACTCTCATCTGGAAGAGACTCTACAAACAACAACAATCTCCCGTTTCTGTTGGCTAAGAAGAAGAAGAACATGCTTGCAGCTTCTTCTTCTACCTCTTCTTCTTCCTCATCTTCATCTTCTTCAGCTAATCTTATCTATAAGAGAAGTAAATCAACTGCTGCTGCTTATGGTGAGAGGAAACGAAGTGGGTTTTGGTCGTTTCTTCATCTTTACTCTTCCAAAAACCAAATCAGCACCACCACTAAGAAAGTCGATAACTTTAGTCATTTGAGGAGGAACCAAAGAACAGAGACAACTACAGAGAAATCTAATAGAACCCTTGGTGGTGGAGGCATTGATGTTATAGTTGAGGAAGAAGATGAGAGTCCTAACAAAGTGGTTACTGATACACCAACAAATAGTATTGGTGGTTCATCGTTTGGGAGGAAAGTGTTGAGATCTAGATCTGTTGGATGTGGAAGCAGAAGCTTCTCTGGTGATTTCTTTGAAAGGATCTCTAATGGGTTTGGAGATTGCGCCTTGAGAAGGATCGAGTCACAAAGAGAAGCCACTAAGGTCATTACTAATAGTGGTGGTGAAGCAGCAGATGACATGAGTGAAATGGTTAAATGTGGTGGCATCTTTGGTGGGTTTATGATAATGACATCATCATCATCAACGGTTGATCATCATCATCATAATAATAAGATAGGGAATAGAAGCTGGGGATGGGCTTTTGCAAGTCCAATGAGAGCCAAGACTACTCAAAGAGATCGTACTATTACAGAGTCTACATCTGACAAGAACACATCTTCAAATTTGGACTCAGTTCCTTCATTATTGGCTTTGAAAAGCTAAGATGCATTAAGCATTTATTTTAAATCTTATTCATGTGTTTTTAGTTAGGTTGTAGTTTTGTTCTTTGGACATTGTTTTCATCTTCTGGTCTAAACTACTAGTAATGTAATGTGTTGTTCATCATCATAAAAGCTTAAAACCTCTACAGAACAATGAGCTTAGGATACTTACTCCTTTGTCTTATTCATCTATGATTGTTTTCATATTAATGGATTATATATTCTAATTCTTCCAAAACTATTTGTCTTGTTGTGTCAATGTGACTGTAAACAAGATGTGTTGTTACTTGTAATAATTGTATTATTATAATAGTAAAAACCCCACTTGAAGAAAGCAGTCAACAGGTTTTGGGGGTTACAAGTATTAAATGAGTGGAATCAAAAGGCACATGTCTTTGCACATGCATTATAATGCCAATACTCATTAAGTTGTTTATCTTCTTTTTGTTTTTGAGCCCCACAAACTTCAAGTAAGACATGCAAGAACAAGAAGTCAACAATATTTATTAAAATTTAAAACTATCGTTATCATCATGATTATGAATTCATTACCAACCAGCTAATCTCTATATAGTTTACATTATACAAGCCAAAACATTGAGTTTGTTGTCCGACAAGCCCACAAGTTTGTAATATTCGTTATATGAAATTTATTTTTCTTCATAGGGACCCAAATTTGGACTTGTTATACATGTTACAAAAATCTACATAAATAGATATTTTTTTGTTTTGTTGTGAACACAATCAATCTACATAAATAAATACTCTAGTTTAAGCTATGTATTTATACTTCTTCATGGTGATATAAAAATGAGTCTTCCATATGTATTACCTCATATCCTTGTCCCTTGTTCTATAATGGAATCCATCCCTGTTTTGTAGTAAGAAATTAATGGTTAACTCTGACTAATTATGTAATATAAACTATTATAGCTTTGTGTATATAATTAATTAACCTTTATAACTCCAGCTTCTGTACCACAAAAAACTATATCATTAGCAGTAAGTAGACTTGTTATCTTGCTTCCTGCTGATAACCTTCCCACTTTTTGTTGTGTCCTTCTCAACCAAACCTTATGTTTCATAAACCAATATGGTCTTAGTTTAGTATCAGTTACAGTTCTGACTTGTAATGATTACAAGTTTAGAGAAAAAATATAGATATTATGAGTAATACCTGAAGAGTGTTTGCAGATGAACTTCGATTGAGGTAGATGAAGTCTTCAACTACACTCATGGCTACTATATTTGAACCTTTTTCAGATGTTATTAACATTTGTGGATCATAACTCCTTCTCAAATCCTAATAAAACAATTTTATTTAAATCACTTTCTTTAGTTTTTTACAAATTTCAATGTAGTTTTTGTTTTTACCTTTATATTAGACATCTCAACATGTGTGTTTGAGCTATATAACATGTCTTTGTACACAACCACTGAACTGATAGGCTTATTTTGAATCCTCCAGCTTCTCATTGGTGCTCTGATCTCTTTCTCTCTTTTATTTGTAATGATTAATTCCTGAAACACTATGTTACTTTTGCGATCTCATAATTCCTGAAAACACTATGTTACTCTGTATATACCTGTATACTTGAATCTATGCATCCTATATAAATCTTTCCTTGTGCTGATACCATACTCTTCACACCTTTACCTTTGAAGATACTTTGAGAGGTTCTTGATGAATCAAGTAGCTGGACAAGAACATAAACCTCTTAGTGGTTTGAAGTTATTATTATGTAATAAGAGATATCTTTACTACCTTCATCTTATGCCCTTTGGTTATGACAAAGATCATATGTCCTAATGCTTCCACTTTCCGAATTGATTCTTTTGTTTTGATTACTTCAGAACATTCTAGTTTCCCTTTAACTATCTTCCATATCTTTATAAGATAACAAAAAACAAGAAACATCAATTTATTCTCTAGATCCCATAGAAATAAGCTAACATCATTATATCATTACCCTTATAGTTTTATCTGCAGATCCACTTAAGACATTCTCACTTGTTTCAGAGATTGAAAAACATGTTACAGCACTTTTGTGCTCCTTGATGTTCCATACAAGTGTGGCTAATTTCTCATCTACATTCCAAACCTGCATGCTCAATATGTAAGGTTTCATTAAGACATTTATTGAACTATGAACATGTACCTTGATTGAACCATCTGAGTAACCACTAAAGAGCAAGCCTTTATAGTAGATGAGAGCTGTTACAGCTCCACTGTTAGATTGATGCATCTCTATGGTTTGTGTATGAACACAAGATATGCGTTGGTCCTATCAATACTCAAAAAAGTGATCAGAATGATAAGTCTATGCATGTGTAAGAAACTGTTAAAAACTTACTGATTTGCTGAATAGATAATATGTTGCTTTATGTAATTCATCAGCCATCCAAGTTACATGTGAAAGACGTCTCAAAGACTCTCTAACACCTTCAGAAAAATTAACCAGTTTGTGGATTCCTATATGAACATCACACTTTAGTATAAACCTTATAGTCTTCATAAGCTTATTACACTTAAAGAGTTGTGAAGTTTACCTTTTCCAGAGCTAAAATTGTAGATGCAGATACAAGCAAGAAGTCTCTCTTCAAGATCCAAACCAGGGTGTAGAGATTGTGTTATCTCATCAAGTAAGACTTCACATGCAGAGTATTTTAAACTATTTGGACCTTTTGAAATCTCTATACTAAGCCATGCAATGGCTATAAGACATGCCTTTGAAACATTCTTGTTTTTACTCTTCAGACCTTTTTGTAAACTGCAAAAAGTTGGTTTCCCTGTATCAATTATTCTTCTTGCTATCTTACAACACCATCCATCTATTCCTGAATCCTGCAAAACGATTTATGAAGTTTTAGATAATGATCACTCTTTTTGGCTAAGGCTTCTTGTTTTACCTGTAAACATTCATCTGACCAGTTAATGTTTCTTATCATATTCATATGTGACATAGAAGTTAAACCTCCTCTTTTCATTAGCCAAGAAGCAGTGTATGATTCTCCTTTCCATGAATAAGTTCCACCGATATTCGAAAGAATGAATGTTGATAAAATTTGCATATTTGAACCTTCATTATATGTAACTGCATCAATGAGAGCTCTAGTGGCCTCATTTCTGAATTTTTTGCTCTCAGCAGAGGAATCCTGTATACAAATTTGTTTCTTTAGGAATTTGGAATCAATAAGACATTAAGGTATAGTTAATGTATAGAACTAACCAGCACATTAAGTTGAAGCAATATATCTGCTGCATAGAGCTTGTGATCACCATGAAACTGTTTAATACATTGCAATAATGGATCTTGAATGTCAAAACTTCCTTCTTTCTTTATCTGCTGCAGAATCTTAATTGCTGATGACCTGAAATTACAAGTATGTCATATGAATATAGTGATTGGTTTGGTTGAGTTTATGTATATACCTTGGTATCTTGAGGACCTCATGAAGAAACTGAAGAGAAATGAAGATTTCTTCTCTGTGTTTGCTTTGCAGGTGATGCGCAAAAGGAGCCATTCGAGTATGTTGATAAATATACTTCCTGTTAAGTCCATCAAACTGCATACATTTTACTAAAATACTAGCTAAGGAGATGAATTCTCCTGAGTTTCCACTTTTTGCAACATCAAGAAGTCCACCAAGAACAGAAGGAGAGCTTATTGCAGCCAAGTGCATTGTGTTTGTATCATGATCAAAAGCAGTAATAAGAACTTCAATGATCATCAATGATGCTGCAGGTGGTGTCAAAAGAGAAGGTGAAGGTCTAAATGTATAACAAGAAGAAGAAGAAGGAGTGGATGCAACAACATCAACAAGAGCTGGTAAGAGTTCAAGACTCTTTATTTCTATTGGAGATGGCTTTATAAGGTAGATGAGTATAGCTGCTTCTTGTACATTTTGTTTCAAGGCATTTGCTAAATGACTTAGATTTAAACCTTTTCTTTTAACCTCTTCAAGAGCTGTTCTGTTGACTGATATGATCTTGGTAAGTGCGGTCATCGATGCCTTTATCACAGTTTTCTCCTCTGAACTAGAAATAGCTGTAAACAGCTGATCAAGTATCACATCTTTTAGCATACTATACTTGAATCCTTCTTTTCTATTAAGCATTTGATAAATCATTGTAACCTCTGAAACATATTTCTCATCAGCATTCCCTAACACTTCCTTTATCAAGATCTGAAGATTCTTCCACAAATCCATTGTCTGAGCTCTTCTAGAATGCATCTCAACTCCATTTCCTTGTTTTTTAGTATACAGATTTCTCCTCATTCCTTCAAAAGTTATGGACCCTTTATGTCCAAAGACTGAAATTTCCTCTAACTCTAGTTGTCTCATAGAAGATTGTGCCTGAATATCAATGATGGAACTGTTGAAATTACCGATAAAACTGTGAGATCTCTTGGCTAATGTGTCCTGTTTCATTATGGAAGATGTTAATTTTTCATCCTTAATGTTTATTATAAAGTAAAGAAAAGTGTGTTTATTTAGAGAAATTACTGTATCTGCCTGAGACTCATTCAAGAATTCATTGAGACACCTAACTCTTGTACTTTTTCCAAGCTTTGTATTGTAGTCTTCTTTCATGTTCCTTGATGAGTTGATTTTGATGAAGATGTCATTAAGCTCATCCTCTTGCAAATCAACACTGTGAAGGTTCTGGTACTGCAACAATAACTTCTTCAATATAGATGAATAACAAAGAAGTTATATGTTACTATATTAGTAAAACATACCTCACATGTTTCCGACAACTCTAGCTTCTCTAACCTGTAAAAAACATTGGATATGATTATTGAATTATTATTACAATTGGATTTTTCTCTGTTTTAGAAAGCAAACATAAATATAAACAGAACTTGTTAATATGTTTTGATCATAAGCTTTGAATCTTTACCCATATTTCTTCTGTCTTTGAAGTGGTTTCTCTGTAAAGTCACTTGTAGGATGATGAAACTGTCCATAGGACATAACTTGGTAATAAGTTGCTTTGTATTTATACTTCTTTGCTATCTCTCTGATCTCTTCATCTGACTTGTACACATCAGGAGTGAAGAAAAGAGTCTCGCAGAGTTCAGGGGCAATCTCAGTTCTCAAGATCTCAGGTGAGACCAAAACAGATTGGAGAAAATGTAATGTTGTCTGTAATGAATCACCTTGAAGATAGCTTACAATGGAGAGGTAAAAGTAAGAGAAAGCAACCAAGACTGTGTTTGGAACACCTGAAGTTGTGGTTCCTTGTTGGTCAAGTAACGCAGGCATTTGAAGCATTCTCTCTGCGTTACTCAGATGAGATAACTTATCTTCAGAGCATTCAGGTTGTATAGAAGCTTCAATGCTATCGATTCCCCAGTAGAGATTAGAGAGAGAAGAGTGTTCAGAAGAGAATTCAAATAAAGTAGTATCATCTTCTTCAATGCTTAGCAATGATATGCATTTATGCTTAAGCAAAATCCATGCTTCAGGGTCTGATATGAGACCGAGAATGTAGTCATTGATGGAAACTACAATGGAATCAAGAGATGAATTCTCATTAAAAGAGATCAAATTCGAAGAAGAAGAAGAAGGTGAAAGGTAAGGCATTTTCACATACTATGTTACACACAAATTTCGATGGGATAAGATGAGAGATGAAGTGAGGTTAAAGATTAAAGAGAAAAAGAGAGTTTGTGTATATATGTATGTGTAAGAACAATGTAGTCTCGTGAAGGAAGAAGCCAAAGTCCAGAGAAAGAAGAAAATGATTGGTCCTGTTTTTTGTAATCTTTTGATGTCACAAGGACACAAGAAACAAAAGTCAAGTGTGTTGTTGCGTGTGTCTGAGGAAAACGAAATAGAAACATACTAACATTTTCATTTTTATCATTTTTAGTAAATTTATTTTCACTTACCAACCCTCGTCTCATTAAATTCTATGTATCAGTTGACTTTCTCAATAAACTATTACATTAGTTTANTAACAATCTACAGTATATTCTATTTTACACAGTAGAAACAAGCATCTGGAAAGAATATAGAAGAGGAGGCTATGATTTGTGTAGGTGTAGTGGAAGAGGACGGTTCGTGGGTCATGAGTGTATCATGTTTTAAATTCATAATTCAACTACATTATGAATATTAATTAGTTTCCACTAATTATTTGTTTACAATAATTTAGAGAAAAAAACCTACAAATGATAGTTTTTTTTCATCTAAGGTTGTCAGCTTATTAATAAGAAAAGATTGACTTATATTATTCTTAAATTCCAGTATACTTAATATACAATCAGTTTGATGAAGGACTTTATTATGTTCAATAAAAACTTTTTTGTTTGTCTTCTAAGATGGTTAGGTATGGATTTGAGGTTATGTGAAAATAATATTAAAAATGGTTAAGAAAAATAGGGGCCCAGGAAAAGGAAGGATGTTTGAGAGTTTTATGTCACGGGGAAGGAATAATTATGAGCCATAGACTGAAGAAAAGACAGATTATTAAAATGGTCAAAGAGCTCATTTACCTCACAGAGTCACATTTCTTACAATAATAATATAAAAAAAGTACAAAAATAATATTAAAATCAAAGTATTTGATAGTAAAATAGAAATAGTTTTAAATAATAATATTCAATTTTCACATCATAAAACCACAATATTGTTACTCATTCGTATGTACATCAAATAAATAAATAAAAAAATCAAAAACACCTAACTGAAGCTAACATGCTCAACACTATCTATATCTACATGAAGAAGACCCTTCAAAACCATTCTTCCCTTATTTTGCAGACATCATTCAGCTCTCAGTTTCAAAATCTCATTTGCTGTTCTAACCCGAAAATATGGCATTTGTTCCTGTGGGAAAAATCACACAAACAGTTTCTAAAATTTAAGCAATCTTAAGTCTCTCACTAAAGAAAATTTCAGGTTTAGTAACTTGATGAGATTTTTTACCTGAGTGAAACAAAGATCCAAACCTCTGCTATAGAAGTCTATATATTTCAACATAAACATTCCACAATCAAATCTACATAATGTAGTGACAAGAGTTAACAAAGTTGTTGTTATGACTGTATGAAATAGTAGCTCTCAGCTGACATAGTATTAGGAAACTGTTACCCGTTTCTCTGCATGGGAAGGTCCTGTACAAATTCTTGTCTCCATTGGCTTACATCAATATCTACTTCACTCTTGTCCCTGACTTCATCTACAAAGTATCTAGCCTGACAAATGAAACATTATAGAATCAGAATATACATTGTTATAACAGTAAACATAGTTTCACTTATTCAATTACTACCAGTGCATCAAGGATCTTAGGCTCTCTTCCTTTGAACGAGTCGAGATACTGGAGTTTCTGGTCCTTTATATTAATGACAGCCAAAGTCCAGTGGATGTTCATATGGATAGGAATAAATATCTGACAACAAACAAAGTCTCTTAGATAAATGGTGAAGTAAATAAGCATACAACAAGTTTACCTTGTCACAGTCTATGAGATGGTAACCCAACTTCTTCATTGAAGTCCATCTTCTGACTGCGCCGTAGTTGTATCCAGTACCCGAATTAACTAACTGAGTTGTGAGTTAAGGTTATGTATTCTTGTTAAAATTCATGAACATATTTAGTGGCCAAAACCTAAAATTCACAAGCTAATGGAATATGTATAACCTTAGTGAAGAAGAATGTATTGAAAAAATGACATTTAAGAAACTTATTTGGTTCTCTAGCTTCCCTTTCTTTTAGCAATACCAGATAAAGATTAATGACCTACACAGAACAAAGCATAAGATTTTACTAAATCATTGAAGTTCTAATTAGACAAGATAATTATACTCAATCTCTAAGATAGAAATCACTTGAGATTAAGATATGTGTTGACTAACCTCATCGTTCAACCATTCACCTGGTTCAAGACACCTCAGGATTTTACCTGTAATGTCAATATTTGAGTTCTCATGTGTAACCAAGATGTTCCTGCAGCAAGAGACGTTCATAAGATTACATAACAAGAAATATACAATATGAATTCTCAGAGCAATTAAACAAGAGACCAAGAATCAAAAGCATACACATTATTATTAGCTGAGAATGCACATTTGACTGCTGTCTCTTCCTCTCTAGAAATAGGTAGAAACGCTTCATGTTCTACGTCCTTAAAAATCAAATAAAGAACAATGAGATACCCGATTTCACAAAATCAAGAGGAATCAACCAAGGCTTAAACTTCAACAACAACAATAAAGAACAAGGAAAATAGCAAAACCTCAACTAATTCTTCATCTTGTTTAAAACAAGACCACCAGCTTCGTAGGAAAGCACAAAACCTCTCTTTCAAAACATCACCAAAGCCTCTGGCTTTCATTTTTGAAGTTCTGTTCTTAGCACTCTCAATAATCTTTCTGTATGCTTCAAAACTCGCGACATCGGTCACAGAGGGATTCAAAACAAGTGAACTATCATTAGCTTGAGAACCATTATCCACCATCAAGCTCCCATTTTTGAGATTGAAAACGCCTGAAGATAATCCATTTTCATTCTCTATCATCTCATCCACCTCCATAGCCACGTTTCCTACAACATCACCTTCAATACTTGTGTCATCAGATAACATCTGGACATCTCCAAGCTCATCATCAACATCAATCACTTCTTTATCCGGTCTATAGGGCAAACACGAATCAAGTGTACTCCTTTTTAACATGTCAAAGTTCACTGTGAGAAAATCTCCAAAAGCATTACCAGAAACTTGTCGTGTTTTACTATCCCGACCTATTAGGATCCGCGAAGGAGCATGAACTTGTCTCCGCAACGGAGTTTTCACTTCTGGATAACGGTAGCTTCCGGGAGCCATGGCTATTGACGAATGTGAGAAAGTACAGTCTTCAAAAGGGTTTAAACAAAACTCATGACATCCATTGGTTTGAAACACAAGGACCATAAACCCTAGAAATTCAAAATCGATTCCACTCCACGAACCGAAAGGTCAAAATTCCCAATTCAGGGTTCAAAATTCTAGATGGACGCAATTTCCACCGACCTGACCCGACCCGACCCGATCCGACCCGGTTGGTCAAACTAAGCTCTGTTGACTAATCTTATACCTTCTGGGCGAAAGGGAGGTTTCAAGGTCATGTTGTTCCCGTCCGGCTAAACCTATGTTTTTTTTACTCGTTAAACCTTTAGCTGGGGCTTTCTCACTTCAGAATCCGCTAAAAATACAAGCTTTATTGTGATATCATCTTCTTCAGATATATATATGTTTACAGTAGATCGTATTGAACATTGAAATTAATCAGTTAATTTGGAATAAGAAACTCCGAACGATGCGAACCATGGTTGTAAGAGCAAAAGGTATATATGTTTATTAGCATTTCACTTTCTTCAAAATATTTGAATTTGAGCTGAACTGTGTTGGCTTTCGTTATAACAACTGTTTTATGGTTGGAGGATTCACAAGAACAAAATTTATTTTTTTTCTTCTTCGTCTTCTCTCATTAGTATAAAATTAGTTTGATCCTGAGATTTGTGTATTATTTGTCTTACACTTGCAGGAATTGTATCTCACACCAATACAAAATCCTCTTGTGTTGTCTCTGTTTGTAAGTACTTATCATCTTTGTCTGATAATGGCGAAAATCTTGAGAAAGCAAATACTTTTTTTGAGGGTAATAGACAAGTTGTTAATGAAATTTGCAATGTTTTGGAGACTGTTGTTCCATGGGGACCTTCATCTGAGAATGCTTTATCTGCTATTAACTTTAAACCCCAACCAGAATTTGTCATTGGTGTTTTACGGAGGCTTAAAGATGTTAATCGAGCTATTGATTATTTCCGATGGTATGAAAGAAGAACCCAGCTGCCTCATTGTCCAGAATCATACAACTCATTGCTCTTGGTGATGGCTCGTTGTAGAAATTTTGATGCTTTGGAACAGATTCTTGGAGAAATGAGTGTTGCAGGATTTGGTCCATCTGTTAACACTTGTATTGAGATGGTTTTGAGCTGCGTTAGGGCAAATAAGCTTAGAGAAGGTTTTGATGTTGTGCAGATGATGAGGAAGTTCAAGTTCCGACCTGCTTTTTCGGCTTACGTGACTCTTATCGGTGCTTTCGCAGCAGTTAATCATTCTGATATGATGTTAACTCTCTTTCAGCAGATGCAGGAGTTAGGATATGAGCCAACCGTTCATTTGTTTACAACATTAATTAGAGGTTTTGCCAAAGAGGGTCGAGTTGATTCTGCCTTATCTTTGCTTGATGAGATGAAGAGCAGCTCTCTTGATGCCGACATTGTTCTTTATAATGTTTGTATTGATAGCTTTGGTAAAGTGGGCAAGGTTGATATGGCTTGGAAATTTTTTCATGAGATTGAAGCGAATGGTTTAAAGCCTGATGAAGTCACATATACTAGCATGATAGGAGTTCTGTGCAAGGCAAACCGATTGGATGAAGCTGTAGAGATGTTTGAGCATCTAGAGAAGAAGAGACGAGTCCCATGCACTTATGCTTACAACACCATGATTATGGGCTATGGTTCTGCTGGAAAATTTGATGAAGCCTACAGTCTCCTAGAGAGACAAAGAGCAAAGGGGTCTATACCAAGTGTGATCGCATATAATTGCATTCTTACATGCTTAAGGAAAATGGGAAAAGTGGATGAAGCTTTGAGAATGTTTGAGGAGATGAAAAAAGACGCTGCTCCAAATCTTTCAACTTATAACATTCTTATTGACATACTGTGTAGAGCTGGTAAACTTGACTCTGCTTTTGAGCTACGTGATTCTATGCAGAAGGCTGGTCTGTTTCCTAATGTTAGAACTGTGAACATAATGGTTGATCGACTCTGTAAATCCCAAAAACTTGATGAAGCTTGTGCTATATTTGAGGAGATGGATTACAAGATTTGCACCCCAAATGAGATTACATTTTGCTCCCTCATAGATGGCTTAGGGAAAGTTGGAAGAGTTGATGATGCTTACAAAATCTACGAGAAGATGTTGGATTCTGATTGTCACACTGACTCTATTGTTTACACATCCCTCATAAGGAACTTCTTCAACCACGGTAGAAAAGAAGATGGACACAAGATATACAAGGAGATGATCAATCAAAATTGCTCTCCTGATTTGCAGCTTCTTAATACGTACATGGATTGCGTGTTCAAGGCTGGAGAACCAGAAAAGGGAAGGGCAATGTTTGAAGAAATAAAAGCCCGTCGATTAGTCCCTGATGCTCGAAGCTACTCGATTTTAATTCATGGACTAATAAAAGCAGGTTTTGCGAATGAAACTTATGAGTTGTTTTATTCCATGAAAGAGCAAGGCTGTGTCTTGGACACACGTGCTTACAATATTGTCATTGACGGTTTCTGCAAGTGTGGGAAAGTTAACAAAGCTTATCAGTTGCTGGAGGAAATGAAGACAAAAGGTTTTGAACCAACTGTTGTTACATATGGTTCAGTCATTGATGGACTTGCGAAAATAGACCGGCTTGATGAAGCTTATATGCTTTTCGAGGAAGCAAAATCAAAGAGAATAGAGTTAAACGTTGTAATTTATAGTAGTCTAATTGATGGGTTTGGAAAAGTTGGTAGGATAGATGAAGCTTACCTTATCTTGGAAGAGCTAATGCAGAAAGGATTAACTCCTAATGTTTATACATGGAACTCATTGCTTGATGCATTGGTCAAAGCTGAGGAAATCAATGAAGCCCTCGTCTGTTTTCAGTCTATGAAAGAATTGAAAAGCACGCCGAACCAAGTTACTTACGGTATCCTAATAAATGGTCTTTGTAAAGTCAGGAAGTTCAATAAAGCTTTTGTATTTTGGCAAGAGATGCAGAAACAGGGTATGAAACCCAACCCTATTTCTTACACCACCATGATATCAGGACTTGCAAAGGCCGGGAATATTGCAGAGGCTGGTTCCTTGTTTGATCGGTTTAAGGCAAATGGTGGTGTTCCAGACTCTGCTTGTTATAATGCCATGATTGAAGGTCTCAGTAGTGGAAATAGGGCAATGGATGCTTTTGCTCTTTTTGAGGAAACACGTCGTAAAGGATTACATATCCATAGCAAAACATGTGTTGTTCTTTTGGATACTTTGCATAAGAATGATTGTCTTGAGCAGGCGGCTATTGTTGGAGCTGTTTTGAGGGAAACAGGAAAGGCACGGCATGCTGCACGATCTTGGTAGACTATTATAGTCTTGATTCTTGTATAGAACAACCAAAGACATTGGGCTATGTCTGGAGTGATGTGTTTATGGAGAAGAAAATATTTGTTTTGACATTTTTCGGTATTCACACATCGAGAGATATGGGTGTTCCTCACTGGAAACATGCTTAAATCTGTGGGATGAGGATGGTAAACACCAGATAATTACTTCTCTGACTCCAGCCAGCTCCTTATGCAGTCTAAGAAGAAGCAGAAACTTTTAAGAAGATTGTGATTGAAAAGTATACTTCATAAGCAGAATCCTCTTTTGTTTCTTTTTGTAACATTGCAATATAGCAGAGCATCAGTTTTACTTATGAAAGCCACAACTTTTGAATCTTGTGTTACTTTGGATAATCTTCGGCTTTTGCTGGACGAGAGAGACATTGACCTCCTTCAAGCTCACTCACATTTTTACTTATTATAGTATGGTGTTCGTCTGTTCGATACACTTGTGATCACTGAGGTCTCCCTCACCACCACAGATTCACTATTTCTTTATCCCCAACTGATTCCATTTCTCAAGCTAGTTTATTTGATTGATACGTTTGGGTGTGGGAGAAGAAAAATAGACGAAAGGAGAAACAATGTGACATATAAGATCTTTCAATGGTTCACCATGTTATACAAACAACCAAACCCAAACTCACAAGGAACCAAACACTTTTTTCACCTTTTGAACTTACAAACAATCCCAAGTTCAAATATGACAGATTCACTGATGATACTATCATCATCTCTCACCTTCATTTCACTTTTAAGCTTTTACATCTGTGTACTTAAGTTTTGTGGCGGTTGTTGAAGTAACTCTTCTTCTAATTCATCATTATGTGTCTGTATGTCCTGCTTATAGTAAATGCATATTTATATTTAGTACACATAAAAAAAGAAAGCAATCATACTTCTGGTTGCTGAATGCATTTTTTAACCTGAGTATATAGCTGTTGTTGTGGTTGTAATGGTGGTTCTTGTGCAACAGGGTATGCTTGTGGCTGAGACATTCTATAATAAGGTTCTTTCAGATCAAATTTGCATGTCGACGACTGGAGTATTCCGCCTTGACTTGCACCAGGACCCCACATTTTAGCTGTTAAGACCCAACAGTTTTGTTATCAAATCAGGAAAAAATAAGTTGAAAGTTAGATATAGTTGGATCTATTGTATAATTTGGACCTGATAGAGTTAGATCTATGGTGTAGCTCTGAGCACTGTGGGCTACCAAATGAAGTCTACCAGTGATCTCTTGACCTGCCATTACGTAAATAGGCTGCGAGAGAACACATCTCATTTGGTACCAATGCGTTGTAGGTGTGCCAGGAGCAGTTGTGAGCCATCTTTGGACGGTGCTGTTGGAAACAGAGTTTGAAATATAAATCTCTAATCCCAATGATAAGCATGAAAATGAAACGGTAAAATGAAAAAAAAAATTAAAGCAGGTTACCTCCCATCGAAAAGAACATCGAACCAGCAGGCAAGTCCATGCAGTCTGGTGCACATGGAAGCAGTGAACTTCAACGGGATATCAATCTCATAAAAATCTTCTTCCTGTGAAAATGAATTAAGGGGTAAATGATATTGAAAGTCATTCACCTCATGACAAAAGATCAAACTTCTTGACATTGAAGAACGCCGAGGAACAGTCTTAAGTAACATATATATACCTTCATCCGAGTGAAATCTATCATATGAAACATAGGAGAAGCCACCAATAATCTTGGATCAAATGCATCAACAACGGGCTGTAAATCCGCAGATATGATTCATCATTACCGGTTATGATGAGAATAACAAAATCAGTTAGTTGGTGAGGCTGATTAAATAGTACCTGAGAAAAATAACCTTGGTGTGCTGATCCAAATAGAGGTGTCAGATCAACTCCATAAAAGTTCTGCTGTTGCCAAAACATAGCCTGCATAGAGGAATATGTGATTATTGAATGATTAAGACTACACACCAAAAAACTAAACTAATCCATCTATTATCACAATTTGTCTTGGACGATTCTTAGAATAACTAGTGGCATTACCGTTATGTACCTTATTTGCCATCTCTATAAATAAGAATTCATCGGAAAATGGAGCCATGTGAATCCTACAGCGTTAAAAATACATGAGAATGAAGACATACTAAGAAACTGAAAGAAAGGAAAGGATCTCAAAAATTGAAATTACCTTCCAACAGTGGGAAACATTTTGCCATTAGGAGACATAAAACGATCCCTAGCAATTACATATGATTCTAGCATTCTCTCGTTGACCAATAGGGTGCCTGATTTATAATATAAGATAAGTCATTCAAATGGCTAAAAGAAATTTTCAATCACTAGTGATGTTTTTACACATATTTATTCTCTGACCAAGGGTTGGCTGGTCTAAAGTCCTACTATCAAAAAAGACACATTAAAAGTCTGTCTATGGAAAATATACCCATTGGTTCAGAGATCAAAACATCTGCTTTCTCAGGCAACTCAATATCCTCGATTTTTCCCTTGATGACCTACACTTGTGGCAGCTTCAACATCAGAAAAATACATATAACACAATAACATATACTGATCAAACTGAATTACAAGTCTTACTGTGATTCGATCAGCAAAAAATGGGTTTCCAGCAATCAGCTTACGTGCATACTCAGCCATTTCTGATGCTTCGACAGCATAGACATGCTTGGCGCCAGCCTAATATAGCAGAAAATAATAGATATCTGTGAGGACAGAAGAAAAAACTACAAAAAAATTCTTTGGCATTGCTATCTTTTGCATTCAGGGATCACCAATTCTAGTGGGTTAATGAAGGCAAGGACAGGTTGGAACTGGAGATGTAATTGTAAAAACAGAGTAAGGATCTCTCAGTAGACAATTTCTCATTATCCATTTTCTAGCTTTAGAGATCAAAACTCTACCTATGATCAACCTTTTTTGCTCGAGCATACAAACCTTAATCATGCAACCTTTAGGGCTAAATAATGCATACCTGGGCAGCAAACATAGATAAAATGCCACTCCCAGCACCCACATCGAGCACAACACGACCAGCAAAATCTGAACAATTCTCCATGACTGCAGCATAATATGTACCTGAAGAAAGGAATGAGGTTCATAAAGAGCTATCCCAGGCCAAACAGCGGTGAGAAGGAGATTGATATTATAGATTTGCATCCTAAATGATCAAGTCAACTGGAAGTCTGGAACAGTTCTAAGGCAACCAATAAATTGAGGTAAGATATTTTACCTGTCCTCACATAATCTTGTAGCATGTTTTGCTGATGTAGAAGTTGTCCATAATAATGGAAATACATTTTGGCTGAGGACGCCTCTATCTTATCATCAAACTTGCTTTTATTAGCAGAAACTGTTCCATTTGGCAAGGATGATCCTAGAAACAGAAGAATGAGAAGACAGTAAAAAAAAGTATGCACAAATATCATACATAGGTTCCAAAAATGGGAGTGACAGAAGAAAAAACGAACATAAGGCCACCATGCATTGCTATAACATGTAGAAAAAAACTGGTACAGGAAAAAAGAAACATGTAGAAAGGTGCACCTTGAACAACAGCATCCTTTCTCCACTCTTCAAATGAATCACAAAAATCTTTGCTATCTTTCTCATCTCTAAATTTTATATTGACTCCTTGGGATAATGGTTTCTGTTTCAAAAAAAAACATGAATTCATCATGAAGATAAAATACAAACGAGAACAAATATCGTGTAACTGATAAATCCCCTGAGTTTTAAATAGCGCAAAGCGCATCATAGCACAAATGTTTGAGCTATGCGCTAAGGGCTATAGCGCATCGCTACATGGACACGAGGCACATCAGAAAATAGTTTCAAATATAGAAGTATTATTGAACCATTTAGATATATAAGGTCAAAAATAAATAGGAAAACATTATATATTATATAACTACACAAGGTTAAAGGAAAAATATGCAAGAGATAAATTATAAGAAAAAATAAAAACTAATAAATTTTTAAATTTTGTGTCAAGAACATCAAAACGAAACAATTAAATCCACATTATGAAAATTAAAAATAGAAGTAAATATAAGAGTTTTAAAATCATTGATAATTTAAAATATATTATCGAGATACTTATAATCATAATCATTTTCCTCTTCATCATCATCAATGGTTATTTAGGGCTTTTTTAATTAACAAATAAAAAGAATATTTAGCAATAATTAATTTTTTCAATTTAAAAATATTGAAAATATATATTAATAACATAAAAATGATTAAAAATATAACTTTAAAATATTTATTTTTATTTTGGGGCTTTACATGCGTGTAGCGCGCACCACAAGCAAGAGTCACTTTAATCATAGCGCGCGCTATTTTTATAGGACCTCACTATCATAGCGTATTGCCCTGTTGTTTGCGTTAAACTAAGTAAATCCCTCAAGGGTTAATTAAGAAGGCCAGGCAAGGTAATCGTTTTCAAGAATAACTATAAAAATTGATCTCATAAATACTCAAAAGCAAAGTTGGAAAAAAAACTTAACGAACCTCCTCTGAGAAACCTGAACTATTAGATACACAGATGAAGTGGACCGGATCCAACTTGAATAACTGGGAAACACAACAACAAAAATTACAATTAGATCAATGCATATATCCTCAGTAAGACAGTGACAAGACTCAACTAAACGAGCTTCATCGAAACTTTAAAATTTAAACTCAGAGTTCATATTTCTCAAATTGGGCTTATATCTTCAATATTAATTGCTGGTTGCAGATTATTTCAAACAAATTGTGAAGCAAAAAGAGTAATTACAAGTACCAAAATTGTTTTTTTTTTTCCAGAAATCATTATTGCAGTAGTTCATGTAGCAAAGAAGCTTTCCAAACGAGATGAAAAAAAAAAATCTAAACCGATAAGAAGCAGAGGAACAGTAACATTAGGATGTGAATCGACATTCACCTGACACGAAGCGAGATCAAAATTGAAACAATGGGCTGAATCCGATTGTAGAAATCGGAGCTCCGTAACTCCATCAACGCAGGAAAACGTAGCTACAGCAGGAGAGGAAGACGAAACGGAAGCGGATGAGAGATCAGTGACTGAGTCTAGAGAGAACTCCAGCTGCTTTAGGTTTTTCAAAGAAGAAACCTCCATTGTTACACAACGGTACGAAATATACAGATACAATATCTTGCTGTAAAACGAAGCTAACAAGAATTTTAGGGTTTTTCTCCTGAAAGCTTCAGAGATTTTTGAGAGGGAAGCCGCCGAAAGGAGTAATGAAACGGTGGCATTTTCGTAATTTAATGATATGAGCTTTATCACAGTGGCAATTTCGTAATTTACTGCTATGAGCTGTATCTTAAACCAAAATTTTTTATAGATAAACAAGTTTGAATGTGAATGTCATAGACCAAGTGACCAACAAGTTCTTTGGTTAGAAAACGAAAGAGATCTTTATTCTTCACCACAATGAAGAGAAGAGAGAACCAAAATCATCTACTTTAAACTAACCAACACATTCTAATCGTATTGTCTATGTAACCAAACTAAATAGCTTTGCAGGTTTTCTTGTTATGTCCTAGTCCCTTACACTTGCTACACTGTAGCTGACGTTTTATCATATCCAACGGCTCAACCTTCTTCATCTTTGGTCTACCCGGTGTTCTCCTTGTAGGTGGAGGAGTCACACAAACTAACCCTTCTGGTGGCTCATCCAGCATCATCTTGTCCATGTTTGGTACAGGCTGAATCGACTCTGCATACATTAACCTGTGACTCTCAACCGTTAAGTACCTAGAGCAGTACTCATACGGACTTTTCCCTATACATCCAATCACAGCAATAGCATGGCTACAAGGTAACCCCGTTAGCCGCCAGATCTTGCAGTCGCAATCACATTGATCGATATCAACTATGTTGACTAAAGATTCTCCTCCATTAACCTGAAATAAGTTACTTTCTGGTGATGAAACCTGAAGTGTCTGTGCAAGTTCTATTTCTTTCTGTAACTTCTCTTCGTTAGATGGTGTTAGAGTTGTGACCCATTCCCGAGATTCAACTTGATGGGTATAAATAGACTGCATCATCTTTGCTCGAAACTCATCAATCATTTGGGTAATAGGAAACTCATGTGCTTCAGAAACCCAGCCGTAGAAGTCTATCCCAAAGGTTGAGTACATTTGGTTGTATCTCTCTCCTTGGAACAACGCGTTTGCCCAATGTTGTGGCTCACTTTCTATAACCCAGTTGTAAGCATCAGGAGATATACTTTTTATGTTCTCCAAGGCACTGTAATAACCCTCAGGTGTTGTTGCATATGCCACAGAGTAGAAATCATTGAGCATATACCGTCTCGCTTCATGAGAAAACTGCCCTTTCAAGTCCATATTTAGTTTTTCAGCAAGCTGGCGAACACAGTAGGCATGATATGCGTCTTCAAAGACCTGCGCTATTGCATTCTTCAGACCATTCTGAAAATCTGCAACAATCGTGATTCTTCGTGTCTCAGACAATGCAGATTTGAGTTGTTCCAAAAACCAAAGCCAGTTCTCCTCTGTCTCTGAATCCACAATAGCAAATGCTACAGGAAATATGCCATCTTCGGCATCAGAAGCTGTTGCAATGAGCATTACCCCTTGGTACTTTGAGTTTAAGATAGTGCTGTCAAGGAAAAGGAGAGGGCGGGAACCTTGTTTAAACCCAGATATTGAAGCATAGAAAGATATGAAAAGCCGATGGAAGCTCGAATCTTCTTTTGTCATGAAAGTGGCAATACTGCCAGGATTTGTCTCCTTGATCTTCTCACAAAATAACGGAAGTTGACTATACGCCTCCTTATAAGAACCTTGGAGCTGCTCTCGGGCAATCTCTTTTGCCCTCCAAGCCTGTGAGTAATTCAATTGGATACCATACTCTTTCTTTATGTCCTCAGCAATATCCTTGGGCTTGTAGTCTGGGAAGGCTTTCAACTTCTCTTTCAAGATGGTTCTTACCCATCCTCTAGTTGCACGGTAACCAGGTTTGATGACTGCTTTCTCACAGGTGTGCCTCGGGTTCATTTTCTTGATACAGATCAACTGAGTCGTTGATAGCCTTGCTGCTGTTATACGCCATGGACAACCTTGAGCTTTGCATTTGACAGAAACTCGATGGCTATCATTTTTCTTGTATTTGTAAGCAAACCCATGGGCAACCGAATACTTGTGCAATGCATCTCGGAATTCAGTAAAGGTATTAAACCGTTGATCAACACCTGTGATGACGTTTACCCACTGTTGTATTGATGTGTGATGTTTCTGATCAACCAAAACAAAATTGCACGGCAATGGACAATCATCAGTCATAGCCAAATCAATTTGAAAATCATTTGTCATATCCTCCTCAACAATATCTCCTGCAGCAGTAATTAAAGGTACCACTCCTTCTGATGTTGTTGTCCTACTTGACCTGTATAAGCAATCCAAACATTAGCGACTAAACAGCAGACCTCATAACCACACAAAAAAACTTGAAGAAAACCAAACAGTTCTAGCCATGATCAGCACAATGAGACCAACACAAGTTCTAAAATTGGATTCAATAGAACAAAGAAACAAGGAACATCTACCTACTAGCTGGCATTACAGAGAGATTTTTGGCAGCAGCTTCCTCGGGTATGACGAAGATCTCAACATTCCCTGCATCAGCAGAGAAGTTGATCATGCGTTTAAAATCTTTATCCTTAGAGATGGTAATAAGGGTCTTCTTGTTTCCAGGAAGAAAATACTTAAGGGTCATTGTCTCCAAACCAAACCCAAAATTTTCAGCCAACTCTGACTTGAAATCACTCATGGAAGTGTTGTAATCGATGTCAATAGCAAAAGCATCACCACCAGAATACGATAAAGATCCATCTTTGATAGTCACAAACTCACCACCTGATTGACATATAGCTATGACTCTGTTGGTGGCCATGACCAACAATCCTATAAAAACCAATCCATATTTATATATTACACACCTATTGCATAAATCGCAAATTTTTAATGTGCACAATTTTATCAAATTCAGGCAACGCCGTAGTTAAAAAATCGAAAGTTCTAAATAAGTTATGAACCCTTATTTCACGAATCCGAAATTGAAAAATAGATCACAATTCTGACATCAGAACAATGGATCAGAATGGGGAAAAAACAAATCCTACTAACGAATTGAAACATCTTAAGTCTTAGAGAAGATATTAGAGTACCGTTTAAACGCCAGCCTGTATTAGATAGCTCAAGAATTGGCTTCTCTGTTCTGAACAAAATTAAAACTGCCGAGCTTGTTTCCTTCTCCAGACCGAGAGAGAGAGAGAGTTTGAAACTTTCACGTACGGCCCTAAAGAGAAGAGTAACATCAAAACGCTGCGTTTTTGGTCTTGGAAACAAATAAGTCCCTTAACAAACCAAATCAACCCAATAACGGAATAACCTGATGAACCCAAATGTTCCGGTTCATCCTTTTATCCGGTCGGACCTAAATAACCACTATACGCACCGTTTTACATGCGTTCTAATCAGAATCATCAGCTTACACAACTCGCACCGGAGCCAGAGGAAGACGCGAAGAAGAAGAGAAGATGAACTGCGCTACACCAGCGCTTCCTCCTTCACTCTTTACTAATGGGTCTCACTCGTCTCCTCAAAATGTCTCCGTAAGCTCCAAAAATACAATCTCTTCCTCCGAATTTCGACTTCTCTCTGCTCGGTTTCGAAATGCCAAAGAGTCTTATTTCGTGATTTTAATCTGAATTTGTATGTTTTCAGGTGAGGAGCTTAAACAATTTAGTTAAGGTTAGAGATTCTGATGGTTTGAAATGGCGCCTTGTGATAGCCTACGATGGCACAAAATTTGCAGGTTCGTCTTCTCAAAACTGAAACAAAGTTCAGTGTATTAGTTCATAGAGTTTGTAACAGACTCCATTTGATTCTGGTAAGGATAAAGTTCATTACTTTTCTTGAAAACTTCACTTGAATCTGTGTGACAAAGAGACACTCAAGTCATTGAAATCTGAAGAAACGTTCCTTATGGATCTTTATATCCATTAGCTTTGTTGTGTAGTAGTTGAAAGCCTAACTCAAGATTTTACCAACTTGTAGTCATTAAGTTTTGGATTTTGCTCCTACTATCTATCATTCTTGTTTCCTTCCATCGAACTGAATGGTGTGTTGGCTTCAGGTTGGCAGTATCAGGAGTCACCACCAACCATCCAATCAATGTTAGAGAAAGCCTTGATTCAGATAACAAAGCTCGAAAGAAAAGAGCTGCATCTAGTTGGAGCAGGCAGGACTGATGCTGGAGTTCATGCTTGGGGTCAGGTTTGGCTAAAATCCCACAGCTCTCCAAGAAATTTTGATCTGCACACAAACTAAATCATCCCTTATTCTTTCTTGCCCAATCTTGTTTGTCTTCAGGTAGCTCATTTTGTCACTCCTTTTAATATTACTAGTTTGGATAGCACTCACGCTGCTTTAAATGGTCTTCTCCCTAAAGATATCCGTGTCAGAGAGATGAGTGCAGCCATTCCTGAGTTCCACGCTCGGTTTTCGGCCTCTAGCAAGGTTTACCGCTACCAGATATACAATGACACTTTCATGGACCCCTTCCAGCGTGATTGGGCTTACCATTGTGCTTATAAACTGAATGTTTCTAAAATGCGAGAAGCTGCAGAACATTTTGTTGGTAAGCATGATTTCACTGCATTTGCTAATGCTACACGCGAAGATGGACTACCTGATCCTTTGAAAACTATATCCCGTTTTGATGTCATTCAAATGGTAAAAATCTCAATTCTGGAAAAGTTTGGATAAAAGGTTAGATTTTGACCTGGTTGTGTGTTTGGTGTTTTAGGGATCTCTTCTACAGCTTGAAGTTGAAGGTTCAGGCTTTTTGTACAGACAAGTCAGAAACATGGTTAGTTTTCTATAAACTCTATAATGTTGTTTGACACAACGAAATAATGTTTACTCTGCTGAGTCTTTCCACATTTGCAGGTAGCTTTGCTGATTCAGATTGGAAAAGAAGCACTGGATTCAAATATTGTCCCAATGATTCTGGAAACCAAAGACAGGAGGGAGCTTGCAAAGTATACTACTTTACCTGCGCCTCCTCATGGTCTTTGTCTTATGTCTGTTAAGTATAAAGAAGATCATCTAAAGCTTCCATTGGATTATCCTCTTACTAGTTTTGGTAGACATCACACTATAACAAAATGTAAACTTCCCTTCTATTGAAATTTTCTCCCATTTAACATAGAAATTGGACTACATTGTCTATTTACTTCTCTTCAAGACTACAATCTTCACAGGATCAAGCCTGAAATAATGAGTGGAAAATCCTGATGCTATGTCTCAAAGAAACGAAGCTCAACCATGAATTCTTTCTGTTTTGGGGAGTACCAAGCAACAGCCTTGGCAGAAAAGAGCACTTCAAGAGCATATTCTAAAGCAAAAACTGTATTATCTATAGTCACAGGGTTAGCTCCGTTCTTCAGATCAATCTTGATTCCAGTCTCCGCTTTGAAACTAACCGGTCCAACAATCTGCAACCAAAGATTATTACAAATCACGTACTTGAAACTTATGAGCTTGGCATTTTCTGTTTGTCTGGTAAACAATTTGCTCTGATAAGGAAATGGTTTCTTTACCTGTTGCTGTAGAGAAACTAATACTTCAGGGCATATTTTCTGAAAAGCTTCTAAACTAGGCTGCCGAGAATTCAAAAGATCTTGTGCAACACTAGTGGCGCCGGTAAGAAACCTCAGACCATACGGGAAGTCTAGTCTAGCATGGAAACGGGTGAGATCAAAGAATAGTTTTTGGAAGTTTCCATATTGAGCTGTGAGTGATGCCCGTCCTAAGGCATCAGTCATGAATCCAGAATTTACAGATGGAAAATGAAGAGACAATCCTCCAAGATCTTCATTGTCCTTTGCAATTTTTGATCTGATTGAATTTTCACCAAATGCTGCGGTCATCACAGAGCCTGTAGAATTAATGATCAGATTTGCACACAAGATAAATCACAAAACTTCCGGAGCTGTGATCTTGAAAATAAAAGTTCTTCTGAAATCAATAGAAGAAATTTATCATACCGATAATCCCAGATACTGCAACATGCGGACTACTAAGGAAGAAGTCAAAGGGCTTGCAATTTTCGAGCTTCGGAATGGTACCTCTCCAGAGATCCATGTTTGTCCTATAAGAGACTGCAGATTTAAGAGACAAACCAGGAAGCAGGGACGGTGGAGGCACTTCCATGGTATCAGAATTGAACTTCTTGGGTGATCCACTATTATGGTGTAAACATAAATGGTAACTTGGACCAGAGTCAGCAGGAAGAGAAGCTAGATCAATAGCCATTGAGAATGGCACATCCCAATATTCACCATGTTTATCCACAAATAGTCCAGGCCAAACCGCTTC
>KE156905.1:147824-185753 GCA_000411055.1 Leavenworthia alabamica
GAGACAAACCAGGAAGCAGGGACGGTGGAGGCACTTCCATGGTATCAGAATTGAACTTCTTGGGTGATCCACTATTATGGTGTAAACATAAATGGTAACTTGGACCAGAGTCAGCAGGAAGAGAAGCTAGATCAATAGCCATTGAGAATGGCACATCCCAATATTCACCATGTTTATCCACAAATAGTCCAGGCCAAACCGCTTCTGCTGTTAAATTGTGAAGTGGAAACTGAAACAAGAAAACCATAACTCATAGTTTAATAACTTGGTAGTAAGGGATAAAAGAATGTAAGAGACTTCTTAAGCTCAGTGACCCAAATTCACATTATCCAAATCAACAAATTAATCACATTTCCAACCAAAATTGTGAAAGATCATATATAGTCAAGAAATCGAAAGAGTGTAACAAAGAAACTACCTTGTGATTGAAGATAGCCTTAGCTCTAGGATTCTTGTCAAGATCACCCTTGTAACTATCATAGCTAAGAAGCAAAGTATCATCTGGTGTTAACAACAACTCAGAGCAAAAACCTAATGCGTACAAAGATTTATCCTTCAAATGCTTGCCAATTGTGTTTAAACGAGAACCTACTGTAAAAGAAGACCCTCGACTAAAAACTTCATTCTTTTTTATCTCCGAGACGAATCTCTGAACATCGAATTGGCCCAGAAGAGACACAAACCTTAGGATTCACATAAAGCTATCAAATTACAGAGATTTCAAGTTTCGCCTAAAGTATCAGGACAAAAAAAGGATTTTTGATTTTGGCGAGGTACCAATTATTGGAGAAAGGAAAAGTGAGAACTCTTTGAAGAGATACTCCACCACCGCCTCCATCTCCAATGGTGGGACGGCGACTGGAGAAGGAAGGTACGAGAGGTGTCGCCATGAAGCGGTGAAAGAACTCAACTTGTTTAGGGCGAGAGAGACGAGTACCTCTGCAAAGACCTAGAGGAAGAGGATCATCAGAAACAGCTCGTGCCGTGGCCTCAAGTGTCACCGGAGTCGACATACCGAGGTCCCAAATGTCGCCCTCTTCGGTCCATCTTGATCTGTTCATCACCGTCGTCTCCGCTGCCGCCGCTCGGTCTCTACAACCAGCTGTCTGACCTCGAAATGACCAAACAATCAGAGTCTTCGTATGATAAACAACTTGCCGTTTGTTAATAAAAATGCTTCCCGTTTTTGTTCGTGCCCAAGTGTACAACGTAAAGACTGTTGATCTGCTTTATGTGTATAATCTAAACAACACACACCTTTTTCGTTTCATGGGTGTCATACACTAAAAATGAGTGGCCAATTTTCAAAATCTGATTTCTATAAATATATTATTTTTTGGTTCAAAATTTTTGTTCACTCATATATTTTAGAGTAATTATTAATATAATTTATTTTTTAATTTAATTGAATTATTAAATAATAATTTTGTCTTAAATTAAAGTTAATTTGGTGATATTTTTGAGAATTTACTTGTATTTTATGCACTTTGAGAATTATGTTTATTTTACTAATCTGAATGTAAATCCATATTAGGACCAAAAAAATGTAAATACATTTCGATTAAAAACACACAAGTTTGCTATATAAACTGTAATAAAAAATTTATGATTATTTAATTTAATTAATAGTGCACTGTATACGTCTGTAATAATTAAAATAAATACAGCTAGCGACAAATAATCTATGGATACCATTTATAGTGTTTATTCTCTAATAAATATAAAATTGTTTAGAGTTTATGAAAAGTTTTTTTTTTAGTTGGTGGAGTGTTTCGTGCATGGTTCCTCTAGGATTCCCAAGTTGGCCAACCTTATATATAAAGAACCCTTGAGTTCTGAACCCTAAACCATTAGACTCATCTTTCTTCACATGCTTATGCATCTTTAGATATTTTATATAGACGCAAAATATATACATCTCTCTAAATTCAATTGAGGATCATATAATGGGAGGTTCATGGCGTTTCATGTTTAGCTTCTTTGGCAGCTTTAAGGCGTGGTGGCGACGAAGACAAAGATCGAACCAGGCAGGAACAGATGACGAGATGTATGTTGAAGATAGTGAAGCTAACTTCTATAACTGGTACGTCGTCGAACCAGCTATTAACCGAAGATCAACTGATTTCATCAAAAGGTTCCACGAGACTCGTGACTGATTCCATCATCTTCTTATAACTTCTTCAGCTCTTTATGAAACATAGTATTATTTTTGTTGTCTTTGTAGTATGTGTTTTCTATGTGATGTTCAATAAATATAACCATCTTTGGTTAAGTACTCTATGAAGTTGATTATGTGTTTCCACTATATATATTTACTGCTCAAGATAATGATATGGTTTATGTTATATATCAAAGAAATGTGGTTTCACATCACTTTATGTTATACCAAAATGTGGTTTACACTTAAATGTGGTTTAGAGGTATCTATGCCCTAAAAAAAGAAGCCAATAGTGTCTTTAATTTACCGTCTTGTAGTTAAAAACTATTTACAGTACATGATTTTTAGGGATAAGTTACAGCTTCACTAGACAAAATCGAGGGTAGGTGTGAAATCATAAGCCGAGTCTATGCTTATTAAAAGACGATATGCACAAAATAATAGAAACCAAAACTCAATTTTTTATATAAACTTTAGGAAAAGAGAATAGAATATATATGTTAGAAAGAAGAAGCTTTTGTAGGCACGAACGTATACGTACATGTACTTCCTCTTATTTTTTATTTATTAATTTGTGTGTCTCAAACTTGAAGACAGCTTAGCACAGCTTAGTGGTTAAGTATTCACATTCTAAGTATAGGCTATTAGGCTTGGTGACTTCACCTTTCTAAATTCTTACCTTCTTCGAAACTTCTTGCCTTTGGTTTTTTTTTTTTTTTTGCCTGTTTGGAACATGTCTTTATGTCTTTTACTTTACCTTTGTCTTTGTTTACATATATGATGAACAAAGTAATTAATTGTATACAGTTTTTTTGTTTAACGAGGAAAAAACATATAATTCAGTTTTAGACATTACGTTAGCGTAGAGATATACGTAACTTTGATATATTCCACTTAATTTAGCTCTAAATTCGATTCCAGTCCAAAAACACTGCGTACAAGTTAAATATTTTAATTAAATAATACCTAAAATGGTTTTAGTTCTAGACTTCTAGAAAAAGGAGCAAGAACCGAATCTCAAAGTACATCAACGTACAATTGGGCCATACTTTCGTGTGGCCATTATTATTATAACCTGATTTATTGGGCTTTACCCGATTTCACTTAACTTGTAATTGGGCCATACTTAAATTTGTACTTTGATAGAGTCGTAGAACTTAGCAGTTGAATGTGACTCTCTTATCTTTCTACCTTACCGTTTCTTTTACTTTTCCTTCTCCGATTCGGATAAGTGTAGACTAGAGAAGAGACGATACTTGGGAGATGTTAGCCACAGCTCCACCGCTGAATTGTAAGTTTCTGACGAGGGATAGTTTCTGTAGTCAGAGGGATATTTTGCGGTTGTTTCGTAGTGATAGATGCGGAGGAGTGGTAGTGAGAGCCGGTTTCACTCGCCGGCGGCCACTAGAAACTTCAAGCTCGTACGATGATGGATTTATAATCATCAGTGCGGAGGATAAGGAGAATGAGTTATCTCCTGCACCGTCTTCGATTCCCTCTGGTATTTAGTAGCTCTCTCCTTATGAATATTTGGTTTAGGTTTGATTTGCTCCAACTGCAACTCTAGTGGTTTTGGGGATTTCTGTAAATGTTATTATTAGGAAACTGTGTCTTGATAATTTATATGGTATGGCAGAATCTGGGAGAAATGATTCGCGTTCGAGAGGAGTAGCTGGGAGTTTTGGAAGGCTAAAGGCCCAGAAAGTGAAAGCTCTTGTTGGAAAGGTAACGCAGAAGAAGCAACATTTGAGTCACACTGAGGAAGAAGACAAGGATGAGTCTTCATCCTCTGCGGATGAAGGGTTTGGTTCATCGTCAATTCTGGATTTGATGAGGAAGAAGCTGGCTATGAAGGCTATTCCTAGATCAGGAAAATCTGTTGAGAGAAAGGAGGTCAAAAGCTTCAGCAAAGTTCGGGAAGCTAGAGAGCCAAGGGATTTAGATAGATTGGAAGAAGATGATAAAGATATGGATGAGGTTTCTAATCCTCAGAAGTTTACTGAAAATGACAGAAAAGGGTTGGGGAGTTCATATTCTAAAGGTTCTTCTGCAAACTCTAGGGGTAAGAGCGATAGGCTTTCGATTTCAAAAGATGTAGATAAATTCATAGGTCATGATAGAACTACTGGTGAGGTTTCAAACCCTCGAAAGTTTAGTGATAACGAGAGAGCAGGCTCACAAAAATCATATTCAAAAGGTTCTGTTGCTAACTCAAGGGGTAGAGAAGATAGACGTTTTGTTGCCAAAGCTTTAGATACATTTCAGAGACGTGATAACTCTTATCATGAGGTTTCAAATCCTAGAAGGTTCACTGATAATGAAAGAGGAGGATCACATTTTTCATATTCAAAAGGCTCTGATAGTAACTCTCGGGGTTGGGGTGATAGGCGCTCTATTGTATATGCAAGAGATATGGATGATTGGAGAGAGAGAAGAAATAAATCTTATGCTAATAAGGACACTGGCTTTTTTAGCCGGAAAACTTTTGCAGAAATTGGATGTAGTGAAGATATGATGAAGGCCTTAAAGGAACATAATTTTGATCGCCCTGCACACATTCAGGTTAAGACGTTATTTTCCTTCTTGATCAATAATCTAGTTGTGTGTGTATGTATACAAATCTTCGTACTATTATTGTCTTACCATCCTTGTTTATCATGATGCAGGCTCTGGCTTTTGCACCAGTTATTGAGGGAAAGAGTTGTATCATAGCTGATCAAAGTGGATCAGGCAAGACACTTGCATATATAGTCCCTGTTATTCAGCGTCTCAGAGAAGAAGAACTTCAAGGACAGAGCAAATCGTCTCCTGGGTGTCCTCGTGTTATTGTTCTGGTACCAACTGCAGAGTTGGCATCACAGGTTGATTTTTTATATATGAAACGATCTTTCTATTCATTGCTTATTTTGTATTTATCAGAAGACAATTGTTTGATCCCTATGAAATCCTTGGCAGGTTCTTGCTAACTGTAGATTAATATCAAAGTCTGGGGTCCCGTTCCGTTCCATGGTAGTGACAGGTGGCTTCAGGCAACGGACTCAGCTAGAAAATTTAGAGCAAGGTGTTGACGTTTTGATTGCAACACCAGGGCGTTTCACGTACCTAATGAGAGAAGGAATTTTGGGGTTGTCAAATTTGAGATGGTACTGTAAATCTTTCATTTCGAAGATGCAAACATTGTCTTCAAATTGTTGGGGCTCAATCTTGGTAACTTGTCTTGCAGTGCTATCTTGGATGAGGTGGATATACTCTTTGGCGACGATGACTTTGAGGCAGCATTACAAAGTTTGATAAATTCTTCTCCTGTTACTGCACAATATCTGTTTGTTACAGCAACCTTACCACTAGAGATATACAACAAGCTTGTTGAAGTTTTCCCTGATTGTGAAGTTGTAATGGGACCTAGAGTTCATCGTGTTAGTAATGCTCTTGAAGAGGTTGGTATTAACATAAGTGATTGGGAACAACAAAACAATATAGCTATTGTATAATCTTCTTTTTATCAGCCCTGACCAATGTTGCGTTACACTGTGCAGTTTCTTATTGACTGCAGTGGAGATGATAATGCAGAGAAAACTCCTGAAACTGCTTTTCAGAACAAGAAAACTGCTCTTCTTCAGATTATCGAGGACAACCCTGTTTCCAAAACTATCATCTTCTGCAATAAGGTACCATGGTCCCCTGCCTAGTGCTTATCGTTATCGGTACTACTTGAAAAAATATACTATGTTATTTGCAGATTGAGACATGTAGAAAAGTTGAGAATATATTTAAGAGGGTTGATAGAAATGAAAGGCAGTTGCATGTCTTACCTTTTCATGCAGCACTCTCACAAGAGTCAAGGCTTACAAACATGGAAGAATTCACCTCATCTCAGCCTGATGAAAATTCACTGTTTCTTGTTTGCACTGATAGGTAATTTTGGTGTTTTATGATGTTATATTGCTTCAACATTGAAGATTTTAACCTTTTCTTTCGTTCCTAAAACAATGGTAGAGCCTCAAGAGGGATAGATTTCTCTGGTGTTGATCATGTGGTGCTCTTTGACTTCCCACGTGACCCAAGTGAATACGTGAGACGTGTAGGAAGAACAGCAAGAGGTGCTAGAGGAGAAGGAAAGGCTTTCATCTTTGTGGTGGGCAAGCAAGTAGCTTTGGCACGGAGGATTATTGATCGAAACCAAAAGGGTCATCCAGTTCATGATGTCCCAAACGCTTATGAATTCACAACCTAAATATCTTGAAATTCTCACTCTGTTGGAAAGTAAAATTACGTAGAGAAGCCAAGTTGTTAATGTTGATTGATTCCTCTTTGAAGTAACCCACCAAGTACTGAGCTCTGATTTGGAGCTTTAAGGCCATTCAAGCAAGTTAATTAGGTAACGACTTAAATAACTTTTATAAACGGAGGTGAGAAGAATAATCATACAACTTTATATTACAGTTGAGCCTGTTTAAATTAGGCCTCAAATAATAGTAAAAACAATAAAGTAAATATAAATATTTTTTTATAAACCTTATGGTTCTATTAGCATCGACGACCAGCTCTGCAGTTAAGAGCACCAGAGTAAGAGGTCATGGTGCCGACGAGTGAGGAAGATTTGGCTGATAAACTCGAAGCTCTGGCATAGTTGCCTCCAGCTCCAGCTCCAGAACTTATGAAAAATGCTCCATTTAATAAAAGATCTCCTTCTGATCTCCAATTCCAGTGCGTCCATTTTGATTGTGCTGTGTACTCTCTCTTAGTCACCTGCCATATTCCACGATTTCACCATTAAACTATGTTCATCTCAATCATCGTGTTAAAAAGATCAATGTCACAGTTTGTATTTTCATCGGCGCTACACGATAATGTTAATCAAGTGATAGTTCAAAGAAAAATACCTCCTTGGCAAATGGGTTAGTTGGGGCAAGAAATCTATTCCCCTGACTATTAATGGTGGGACTAGCACTACCACCAATTGCATACATTTCCCAATGTGTATAGTCATTGTTTACTACATGGAAATATCCATGCCTACACCTACAATGATCAAATACTTATTAGAATCTACACAGCTTCTCTAATCATACAACAACTAACATAACAAGATGATTACTTCAGGTAAAAGTTTAGTTAATACCTTGGCATTCTCTGGATCAGACCTTCACCAAAATGGTTGTAAGCAATTGTGACTTGCATCACCTTATCTCTTGTGTATGAATCACTGTGTCCTAACAGCATAACCTGGTCAACAGTCAACACAATCATTACTTAAACCCTAATTCCCAAATCGAATCCATTAACTGCAGACTCAATTCATTTCACATGTAAATTAGGTTTTGACCTCATTGTGGTGTGTGAAGAAATTGTTTGAGACAGTAATGGCAGTGGAGCTCATAACAGCATCAACAAGGCCATCAGCACAGTTAGAAAGAGAATTATGATCAATCCAAACATGACTCGACCCAAAGATAGAGATAGCGTCACCGTCAGCCATTGTTCGCCACCCATAATGCGACGGAGAGCTTCTAACCATAGCGTTACCAGTAGGCTTACAGTCATGAATATGAATCCCATGAACAATAATGTTAGTAACATATTGAATCGTGAGGCAAGCACCATTAGCTATATGAACATTGACGCCACGACCATCGATGGTTTTGAAACTATTCATTATAAGCTCTTGTTTCAAGGTTATCACCATATCGCGTTTGAATATGATCCAGAGTGGTTCGTCTTGGATTACGGCATGACGAAGTGTTCCCGGTATTGGATTAACCGGATCGTCATCTCCGGGGTCTGTTACAACGTAGAAACTCCCATCGCGACCGCCGATTGCGTTGCGGCCAAATCCGATTGAACAATCGGCTAACCGTTTTCGCCGGAGCTCCCATTTACGGTCACAACGCCAGCAATCGTCGATTGGATTACCAGTGGAACAAGAGAAGTAACCTAATTTTCTCCGTTCTGTACTGTTACGAATGCTCCTGTTTCATCAATCATCATCAGGAAGCCCTCATCATCATCTCAATTAGGGGAAAAATAGATTATTATATTATATAATATGATTTATTATATTATTTAAAATTATTTTACATATACGACGACGTTTGAGTGCAAGTGGCATGATCATGTGCAAGTGCTGGCAAATAGATTGAAACATTACACATGTTCTTGAGACTGGACCAATGACTTAATAATACACACAAAAATATCAGTTTTATTAAATTATTTTATATAGATATGATCAAACTATATTATTGCCTTTAATGAAGAAGCCATCGATGTCTTTACATGTGACTTATGAGTAGTAAGACACAATAAGTGTAAACTACGTCTCAGTTGCCCATTTTTATCACCAAAATTAATTAATAATCTAATGACAATAATATATATATATATATATATATATATCATTNCAGCTACTACCTGTTTTTCTAGATTTTTAAATACGAAAAAGTTTTGTAAATGGAAGTATCAATAGTTGAGTATATTTAAGTTTACAATAGACCAAAATAGAATACTTATTCCAATTATTAATTATATTAAAGTCAAGAAAAAAACTTATATTCATGGATTTTTGTTTTATAGAGAAACTCACATATCCACCATGGCAGCTACTTCATCTGGGTTCTCAACTGCGTGTTCATGCCATGTTTCATTGGACCTGTAAAATCATTAATTACACAATCTAACAATTATTGTCTCATTTATAACATAAAATATATATAGTTATAACATGAAATAAAATACTGAAATACTAGATCATTGTATATACAATATACACTAATACTAGAGTTGTGAAAGGATATATAATATGTTTTAAGAAAACTCATAGACCGTAACCAACAATAAAACCATGAACTAGAATGTGTAATATTAAGCTACATTGAGCTAGAGAATCTTTGATATATATAGTATTTATTACTATTCAATGTACAGTAAAAATAACAATAATGATGATGGTAAATTGTGGTAATTACCTTGATGAATTAACGTTGATAAAGAGTGTTGTTAGAAGTAATGCAGAAGCAAATACAATAAGTCTTGTGACAGCCATTGTTATGGCTGTAGTATTCTTGCTATGTTCTGTTTAGTTATCTCAGTATGAGACAAAGGCTTTTCTTGTAAGAAAACAAAGGAAGAAGAAGGAATAGGAGAAGATGAGTAGAAGAAAGGCTACGAGAGAGAGAAGATATATAAGAAGAAGATTGTGTGACCATTCCCATTACTTTATTGGCCTAATTTCATGGAAAATAAATATATAAAGAAAAATCCAAAAGTAATATTTAAAAAAATCATATACAAAACATATTTACAATATTTTTCTTATTCAAATCATACAAAAACTAGGTTTATACCTATATATATGCAGATATTTTTGTTTTCATTCTTTTGTTTGGTAATAAACTAATAATGAATATTTAATATTTTATCTGTTTTGTAAACAGTATGATCATTGTACCTCTAAAATAACAAACAGAATATTATTTATATTTTTAATGTAAATTTTAAAAATCAAATATTATTTATGCTTCTAATATTCCAACTTATAAGTTTTCAAGCTTTCGAGTATAAGAGTTAGATTCCTTAAGCATTTTTTTTATTTCTTAGCAAAATAAAAACAAAAGTGGTACGTGAGTGTACTTGTACAACTATAATTGTTTCATTGATAACAATAATGAGTTTGGCCAACAATGGTATCATGCCATGTGATTGGTTGCCTCCTCTCTCTTTCTCTCACAACTCATTGGATAAAATACAATAAAAATAAAAAAATAAAAATAAAAAAATAAAAATATAGATCAAAACCATATTAAAGTTATAGACAGCTAACTGAAACTTGTAGGTCTCAGTCTCACATTGTCTGGATAATTTTATTTACCTATTTCGGTACATTGACTTTCCCATGTGACAATTATATACCTTATGCTCATTACAAAAGTTAATCATTCGATTTCAGCCACTTATAATTATGCAATAATCATAGTTTGGAGTAATATTAATTAAAATCGATCTCGTAATTGTTCACTAATTTGCACATCTTAAGAAATCTGAATATATATTTTTTTGTTGCTTATAACAATTACATGTATCACCTAAGACATCAAATTCCCAAGTACTTCACAAATGTTAACTTTTCCTAAGCCAAAACCAAGGAAGAAGAAGAGAAAACAAAGATACAAGAGACAGTAATGTAAAAGGAGACAAGAGAAGAGAGAGTTATGAACAGCCAAAACATTTTCTGAAAGAGAAAAATCCAGAAGGTTGAGGTGTTGGATTTTGAAGCTTCCGTTTCATAATTGGAAGATGTTTAAAGAATGCCTTCACTGCTCCAGCCACGCCGTCCTCATCCTCCATAGCTTTTGCTAGTGTTTCTGCATTGCTCTTCACCTGCTCCCCACTTAAATTCTCAGTTTCGTTGTAATAGAATCATGCTAATTGCTATGATCAAACCAAAACAGGTTTAAAATGGGATTGGTTTCCAAAAGTAGTATTTTACCTTATCATCGAGCATGAAATTTATGGCATCTTCAAGCTTAGGAAGTGAGAATTCCTCTACTGGAATTGGTGGAGGACCTACTCCTCTAGCGTGCACTCGTTCTCCCCAAAAAGGTTGGTCTCCAAAGAAAGGTACAATCGTAGTTGGGCACTGTGTTTAAGGGAAAAAATAAAACATTTTCATATTAAGTATCGAGTCCCATCTCAAGAAGCAAAATTTAACTTGATCTCAAAATAAACTTACTGCAGCTTTAAGACCTGCAGCCGTTGTTCCAGCACCACCATGATGAACCTGAAAGAAGAAAAACAATTTCATTGTATTGATGAGAATCTAGAAAATACTAAGCAAAATGTATGACTAGGTCTTCAAAATACAATGAAAACACACAATGTCAAACATCACAAAAGGAACTAGAAGACTCTAGCACCAAATAAATCAACAAATTATTCAAGGATTCAGTTGCAAAGACTTCCAAATTTTTTATAGACATACCACAGCCTTGCATCTTGGGAATAACCAGTCATGTGGGACATTATCTAGCAAGTAAACGAAGTCCTTCGGTTCTTTCACTAAAAAAAAACCACATCAAGCAAATACTATAATAATAAGTATACCAAACATGCAAAAATTCAATAATAGAAAGGTAATACGGAATTGAAGGACCTACAATTTCCAAGGCCACCCCAGCCTTTATTAATGATTCCTCTTTGTTTGGTTCTTTGGAGTGCTTCCACAATGATTTCTGTCATTTTCTCTGGTTCTTGGACAGGCTTTAGTATACAATTAAACAACAAAACAGTATTATTTTCAATTTCTCATAAGATGGTTAATTATATAACCGTGAATATTATTTTCAATTTGTCATAGACATAAAAATACTATTCAGTAGAAAAGACTCACGAGACTACCAAACCCGATATATATGGGTTTGTCACCAGCTTCTAGCCATTCCACAAGCTCTGCAGGAGGTTCATAGTTTGAAGCAAGATCAAGGAAGGAAAATCCCACTACATCAATTTGAGGCCCCCAATCTAAGAAAAAGAAAGAAAGAAAGAGAGAGAGTAAAGATCTAAACTACTAATTCATCGTAAAGAGTAAAACATCATGAGCCATACTACCTTTTGGCTTAGGGACAAGATGAGGACTCCACATATATCCATATGGAATATCAGATCCAGAGCCTTGTGTTCCACTTAGATATGTAACAGGACGTAGCCTCAGTTTTTTCTTCCTAAGGTCATTAATCATGTCTCTTATTCCAAGCCAGATCAATGAATCGACGATTTGATACGAAAGCTGAAAATGCATTAAGTCAATAGTGAACAAAGAAGTCTATGTTTAATAACAACTTATATGTCAATAAACAAGTCTCACTCTATATCCTGCTGGTTGTTTGACACGTGACAAAGGGTGTGGAAATTCGCTGGTTGGCCTGATAGCCAAAAAATAATGAATGATTCAGAGAAAGGAACTAAATGAAGAAAATGTGTTAATTCATTCGGCCACAATATGTTGCCAAACAAGACTTACGTCCATGGCATGGTGAAAAATACGTGAATCGGGATCCTCAGTGATTCAGCCACATGAGTATGTCCTGGAATATCAATTCCTAAGTTAGTTTCCACTTTCCATTAGAAGTGAATCTATGATAAGTTGATAAGCCAGAAAAACAAAACATCTCAAACATCGCATGTATTTGCTGCAAAGAATCTACATGCGATAGAGTGCACACCTCAAAAGCTGTAAATGAAAAGTTGGTAAAACTAACCATATGCAGGAGGATTGGCAATAATAGCATCAGCTTTAAAGGAAACCCCAGTTTCAGGATCAGGTTCTTTACATGCTGGAAGTAGAGAATATATAATATCCTTCATTTGATTACGTTGAACAGGGATTTCAGAAGGGCCTGATGGCAAAAATCCCTTGTTCTTAACCATATCTATACAAAACATAGCAATGAAATGGGTGATAAATATATATATACGCAAACAAGGATGAAAACTCAGAATGTATATTTGGTAGATACATACAACCAGCTAGCACTTTTGGATCTCCACCTAAAGGATAAAACTCTAATCCAGCAGTCATAACAAAGTCTTTAAAATTCGCATGAGTTGCAAGTCTAACTCGATGTCCATAGTCCTGCATAAAAAAATCGATTTTAGGTTGGAGAACTATAAAATACATTATAGAAATGAAGAAATAAACAAACCTGAAGCCGTTTCGCTATTGCAACAAAAGGTTGAACATCTCCACGGGTTCCAACGATAAGCATAACAATTTGCATAGGAGGAATGTAATGAAGATCAACACCATCAATAGATTCATCAGGACAAACACCATTTATAGATTCTTGTCTATCAACAGCAATAGATTGAGGGATTGCATCAGGTGGAAGGTTAAATTCAACTGTCCCATTATGTTTCACAGTAGCTATACGCCTAATCAATTTCCGCTACAAAATATGATAGACCATTTTAAGAGATATACTAAAAATAGAAATAAGATCATAGATTTGAAAACAATGGCCAAATATAGATTTGAACCTTTTTCTCTGCAGAGATTTTGTCATTGAAAATCTTAGCTGCATCTTCGGCAAGAATGTGAGTATGTTTTTGATGTCTCTCAGTTTTTGATTTACTTAACCTAGGTTGGTTTTTGTTTGTAGATGAAGATTCACCTCTATCACTAGGTAATGTTCTTACTCGAGTAAAGCTTTTATTACCTGTAAAACACTCACCACCAAACAAATCTCAAATTTACACGAAATAGAATGGATCTTAACAAAAACGAATTCAATTACACGGAAACGAAACCTGAAGATTTAGCCATGGTTTTATCATTAGGAATGGAAGTAACATCAATAGTTTTCGGATTGGTATTAAGTTCTTCAGAGCTAATCACAACGCCACCACCGTTTTTAATCTCCTCAACTTTCACGGAATTTGAAGAAGAAGAAGAACCAACCCTGGAGAGCTCAGACGGCATCGTAGTCTCTCTATCTCTCTCCAGCAAAAATGATCTGGATCCTTCCTTTGATTATGCGTGTTTCGAATCCCAGAAAAGTTAAGGTATAATAATAAATTAATAATTATAAAGATTCGTTTCTTTGTTGCTTTTCCTGTAATTTTTTGAAATTGAAAATTTCAAAAAAATTTGGTTCGATTGTCTCGGCCCTCTCGGCACGTTTCGAACGAGGTGTGGGTCGAGGGGGTCTCNTTAACTGTAAAGAGTGTGGATGATTCCGTCAATTTATATTCAAAGTCAATTGTCCGAAAATAAATATTCTTGCAACGCTGTCGTTTGCTTTGACAGCGAATCTAGTCTTCTGTATTATATCCTTGTTGTCTTTTTCCTCCCCTGATTATGTTTTTTATAATTAATTATTTAATTTATTACAGAAGATTTACAATTAAGATACTTTCAAATTTTGACCCAAAATAAAAATATCTTAAGCCAGAAGTTAATTAATTTACCATTTTTTCCTGCTTTTTTTCATTTAAAAAAACTATTTTAAATGATTATTTCTTTCAACTGTTCCTCCAGCTCTTCTCATTGATCCTTTTTAGGATAAATGGAATTTATCTTTTAGTTCATGTTTCACAGTTGTTTTTTCCCTTAAATATAGAGTTGTTTAAATACTAATATTGTAAGAATTCTGTTTTTAAAAAATTATTTAGTTATTTGGAGCTAATTTAATTGTGATATTCATCATTGTTACAACAGATACAGATTATTAAAAGATTTAATTATTTAAGTAAAACATAATGTTGAATTACAAATATGAAACTTTTGATCAAGTCTCTGGAGATTTTTACTAAATTCACAAATTAACCGCTAACTTTTACGGTTAACTTTTACCTATAAACATTACACACACAACACTATAATTCAGACAATTGTTTTTGTTAGTGAAAACTTTGAACCATAATTCAGTAACTAAAACTAATGTTTGGTGATATCACTTACACTTAGTTGTCCCAGCCAGCAAAATTGTATTTGTAAACATCATAAAATAAGCATAAGGTGCTGTGGTGTAGTGGTTATCACGTTTGCCTTACACGCAAAAGGTCTCCAGTTCGATCCTGGGCAGCACCATATTTTTTTCTATCATTCCTCTGACATGAAAAGACACTGTTGTTGATATGTATTTTATATAAGAATAAGAATTCAAAACAATTAATTAGGTGAATAAGAAGGAATGAAATTTTCTTGATCTCTTCCATGCTGGCTGATATTAGATGAAGTCATCCAAATATTTTAACTCATCTTAACTTATCCTCAAGACACATCATAGAGAGATTTAGACAAATACTAAAGAAAGGTAGCCATAATTAATTACAAGCATCAGATTTTGCAATTTGCTAAATTTGTGCAGAAGAAAAGTAAAGAGAAGAAAACAAAAGGGAACACCTTCCTTAAACTCCCTTGGGCTTTTAATACGGAAACTACCAATGGAACTCTTACATAACCGTCTCTAAACCATAACCTTTTAAAAACATATTAAAAACCCTTGGGAGTGTGGTCGGTAGATTGTGTATGCTACGATTTTTTTTAAGGGTCTTTTAGGTAAAGAAAAAGAAGGTAGCAAATTGTCCATATAGATATAGAGAATGGGGAGTAAAACAGCTTAGGCTTGGTTTTGGTTACTAGCACCACCCCTTGAACGGCCACCATTACCCATCCTTCCACGTCCACGACTATATCCGCCTCTTCCTCCACGGTATCCACCACGACCTCCCTCATAACCATCACCTCGACCACCTCCATAACCGTCACCTCTGCCTCCACCATAACCATCAGCTCGGCCTCCACCATACCCGTCACCTCTGCCTCCACCATACCCACCACCTCTGCCTCCACCATACCCATCACCTCGGCCTCCTCCATAGCCATCAGATCTGCCTCCACCATACCCATCACCTCTACCTCCACCATACCCACCTCTGGCTCCACTGTATCCTCCATCTNAAAAATTATACTTTTAAAAGATCGTGAAGACTGAAACCAAAAGAGGATAAAACTTGCTAAAGAAGGGTTTTAAAGATATGTGACAAAAATGCACTAATTTTCCTGTCTTTTCTAGTTGACAATGTTCTGACTTACCAAGATAGCCATAGCTCCGTCCACCATACCCACGGCCTCTGCCCCTGTTTGAATAACCGCCTTCATTATCTAATTGTTCCACAATAAAGCTACAAGTCAGTTACAAACTAAACAAACAGTAACACACATTTAAGTTTAGTCTAAACATTTCCATTATCTTGTTAAGAAAATCAATATCAGTTTGTCAGAAAACACTAGGCAGCCAAAAGACTACCATAATAAGACAACGGAATGATTTTCTTATATGGAATAACAATACCTTGATATTCTTCTTGATAGTTCCCTTGGTATTTTCCTTGGTAACTCCCTTGGTAGTTTCCATATCCACCTCTTCCCCTGCCCCTCCCTCTGCCACGACCTCTCCCTTGACCATATGAATCTACATTCCATTTTTTCAAAAGGTGTTATAGTATAACCAAGCAACATTAACAACTTTATGTTATCAAGAAAATTGCAGGCATCACCTTCACCATAAGCATTGTATGGTAAGCGGGCTTGTCTTCCATGTTGTGGCTGATATTGAGGCTTAGAGAGATCTGTCTGTGCTGGAGCTTGGTACCTGAACACAATTAGAAGCATTTAATGTAGCAATATGAGCCAATATCTTAATAATCGAGGAGACAATGTGAAGTAAAATTCCATAATAACGTGAATCCACCAATAGGAACTGATAAGATTCCTATTAAAAGCAATAAAACATTCCCAAGTTCTACTAAATGAAGTATTAAAAACAGAAAATAGTAAAAGCAAACGAAGTATATTTAGCTCACTTAAGAGTCTAAGACTATATGAATGAAGAAAAAAAAAGATGAATAAAAGTGAAACTCACCCAGGAGAATCTTTGTTTAGCTCAGTGAAAGACAATGTGATTGAAATCATGGAAACATGGCGAGTCAACTCCACCCTGAACCACAAAGTATTTTGGTTAAAGCAACACAAATACAAAAGCAATGAAGAAAGTAATAATGCAAGACACTCACGGTACAAGACCCTCCTCAATAGGCTCCCAAACATCAGTAATACTCATAGAACTGATAGCAATATCTTGATGCAACCCTGGGAGTTTATTCTGCAGTATCGATTACAAAAATCTTAGTCACTTGTATAAATCAAAAATCACAAACAAGTTATTTAAAAGAGCAATCAATGACTTTTAGTATCTCAGAGATCGCCACTGTCTTGCTGATTGCTTGCCCCATAGCCTTGAACACAATATCTTTCACACCTTTCTCCTAAAATTCAAAATAAACACACAAAATAAACACAAATCTAGAGGAGAATAAACCGCATTGGTAAATTCCGATGAAACAATTAGTATATTCTCCAGTGAATGAGTTTGATATAAGAAGAAGAGAGCGAAGGAACCTGAAGAAGACTGATGGCATAAGTGATGTAGTTTCGGATAAGGCCTTGGCTAGTGATACGGATCTCATTTACGTTGATCGGAGACTCTGGCTTTTGTTTCTCGACTCTCTGGTATCTATCCATTAGACACAGCAGATGAAAAATCGTAAACCCTAGGAGTGATCGCTCTGGAGAATATAGAAAGGGTGAGTTTGGATAGAGAGAAAAAGAGAGGGAGATAGAAACGGACCCTTTGTAATGTAAACCCTAGGATGATTTGTGAGTTTCATTTCCAGATGAACTGTGTCGGGAAAGGCCCATATAATACGAAGAGACACGTAAAAAAGGCCTTGAGAGCTTACTCACTGGCCCAAATCGGTAATTTTGAAAAAATTAAACCGCTTCAAAACGGGTCAGTTATTTCCGGATCTAGATCCGAAAATTTAGGGAGATCGCGTGGCTTAAACGAACGGTTAGATCTCACTCTATAAAATCTCCTTTTAAATCGCCGCGGTTCGTTGATAACAAGTTCTTTTTTCACTTTTTTTCCTTCGTCCTCAGAGTTCAAAAACATTTTAATCAGTTTTGAATTAAATGTGGAGAGATTACAAGTGTATTTAAGATAAATTTATAGCCTTGACAAGACATAGAAATTAGTAATGTCTGATTCTATCTTTAACTTATTTCCAATGACCCGGACTAACTGGATTATCCAACTTCTCGATTCTTTTACAATTCCGGAGAGCCACCGAGGCATCATTTCCTTAAGATTTGAGCATTACAGCCCCAAGGACAAATCCAACAACTTAACACTTTTGTCCAAGTGACACCAACACTATCCAAACTTGGAAATTTAAAAAAGATTGGGGTGAGAGAGGCTCGAACTCTCGACCTCAGGATTACTCAGATAGCTATGAGACCTACGCGCTAGCCAACTGCGCCACCACCCCGATGTTTATAATCTTACCGTATCTATTGTATTACCGATCGTTGTTCCCACCTAGTACTGACTTCAACTGGTTTGTCTGAGATTCTTATTTATTTTTCTCTAAGATCCCCGCCGGCTCCGTTGGTGGGGGTTTAAACCCTTCAAAAACCTGAGTATCCTAAAATTTCGTTAAGCTTAGATAGAAAATTGAAGCCACGATACAGAAATGTCTAGCAAAAGCCTCTATTTGAAGAAAATTTCATGGCTTTCTTCTCGGATTATCTCAGGTTTCGTAACTTGATCGTCTTCTTCAAGTCAAGCTTTCCACTATTTTTGCGTTTTTAACTATCTTTTATGACTCAATGTTCCAGGGAGATTTCGGCGACCCATTAATACTCCAGCCACTTGTTTAGCTCCTTCATTCAATAGAGATGTGAACATTGAGTCGAAGACATTGGTCCAACAATGTTTGCCTCGCGGGTAAATTCTACTATATGATATGAATTACGTCAACCAATTTGTATTCTTGTTTCGTTTATGGGTTCTAATTTGTATTAGGCAATCTCTTTTAGATTCTCATCAGTAAGACGAGTATCTCGAGCTGCTGCTATTGCTGCTTCTCCACATGTTGATTTACTCTATTTTATTAGAGATTCTCTTGATAAACTTGAAGGTAAACTTATAGTTATACTAATACTCATTCTTACATCGTTTTGTTTTATCAGCTTGAAACATCTCTTTGTTTAGTAAACAATGTTTGGAAATGAAACTGTTAGGTCCTTCCCATCATTGGTTGAATCGAGACATTGGAAATAAACTGCTTTTCAAGGACAAAGGAACTTATGTAGTTCTTGCTGGAGATTTGCTTAACGGAACAAGTGATCCCAGTGATTTCTTTGAGAAACTTAAGTTGCTTCAGCAGAGGTTTTAGAAAGTCTTTAGTTTTGTTAAACAAAGAGTCATGGCAACTTAACAGGAATTATGGCTTGAGTCTTTGTTTTTGTTGTCTTTTAAGGTCTCCTGGTGTCTCTTTCATGGGCATCCACTTCAGTGATGAAGTTCGAGTAACTGATGATCGAACTGCTTTAGCTGAGTTGATTGTCAAGGAATACCTTACTTTTCCTGTACTACTTTCTCTGAAAAAATTTCCCAAGGTAAAATATACCTTACATCTTTGTATATCATTCTCTCAAGTTACATGCATATATATTGATTAGAAATTTAAGGTGATATGTTTTCTACTTGTATTAGACAAGTGGGGAAGTATGCTACATGGTTTTTAGAGATTTTAAGAATCCTGTAATCTACCAAGAAAAGGATCTGGATATTGCTTCAGTAGCTAAAGGTATGCCTACTTTATCAGTCTATTCACTACAAATATTATCTTACAGTGTCATAGCTATTGTTACATCATTATCCACCTTAAACGAAACAAATAATCATTTTGCTGTTTTAGCTTGTGAATAATCTTTGCTTCATACTTCATACCTTCCATCTTCTCAGCATCTTATTATCCCCCTGATTTGAGAGTTTTATTGCGTATTATGATTTTTTTTTGTTGCATGTTTGCTGCAGCTCTTGATAGCTTAACTCAAGATAATGAGAAATCCAAGACTGTCAAACTTTTCTCAAACACTTGGTCAAAACAGGCTGAAGCTATCAAGGAATCACATTTTTCTTCTTTCTTTCAGGATTTGTTTCTGTACTTTCCAGGTATATATATCTTCTTTTTTGGGTCTTTTTGAGTTTTATCTGGAATTTACGTTTTATCTTTCTTGACACTCTCTAACCTACAGTACTCTTACTGTCTAACATTCTTTGTGACAGGTTGTATCTCTGCAGACGAAGTTGTAAATCATCTGTTTCTTTCTGATAGCAACCATCATCGTATTATTATATTCAATAGCAGTGGGAAGGTTTTAGACAGTGTAAGTGAACTGAATCATGATGTATGAGCTTTATAGAGTTTTTTTGCTCAATTTCCCTTAGAATGGTATTTGTAGAGAGAAAATTTCATTTGCAGTTACTTATTTAACAAAGCTGAACTTCAAAAACAATGTTTTTATTTCAGATTGGTTGTTTCCCAGGTTTTGAGGATGGAGAATTTGAATCTGCAAAGATGTTGCGTCCTGCAGCAACGCTTTATGACGAAGAGGAGGATTGTCTTTACATTGTAGATTCTGAGGTATGACTCCTAGACGAAGTTGTAATATTATGATCGTTGATTGTGCCCTTGAATGTTTTCTTAAGATTGGTTCCTTTCCTTTTCCCCTTTTTTGAGTTAAGAATCACGCCATTAGAAGAGCAAATATAAAGACGCGGGTCCTTGAAACAGTATATCCAAAGGTTATTAAGAAAAGTGAAGGCTTATGGTCTTGGATAATGGAGAAAATGGGTCTTGGGCAAGATGATGATACAACAATTGATGCTGATGCAAAATCAGAAGAATTTGATGCTCGCTCCATGATGTTTCCATGGCATATACTGAAACGTGATGATGATAGCCTTTTAGTCATTAACAAAAGGTAAAGAGACTAGTTAAAAGGTGTTGCTTCGTTATAGTAGAGAAAGCTCATTTTCTCTTTGTCATATATTTCAGTTTTTCAAAGCTGTGGATAATTAATGAAGCTTCAGGGGAGATCGAAGAAGTCGTGGAAGGCTTTCGGGAGATAATGGAGATCTGTAAGCCATTAATCACAGAGAAGCTATCAGTGTTGAAACATTTGCCTTCTAATTGGTTGCAACAGCAAACTGAAGCTATCACTTCATGCAAGGAGCAGCCAAATGCTGCCCTTTTGTCTTCTTTCACTAATCTTGGAGATAACATTTTCATGACAGATATAGGTAAACAACATTTACGCAACTTCAGTTACATCTCTATGCATCAACTAACTAATGTTTTTGTGTATATTAAGCTTGTCAGAGAGTGTTGAAGCTAAATAGAGAATCTGGAGCATGTTCTAGCATTCAATTCTCAAACATTGGGATCCTTGGGTTACCCTATTGGTTGTCCATTCCACTGGAGAGAGTTTTCAATCAGTTAGTGATTCATTTATCATTATCTTATCCATTAACATTTCTTGTGTTGTTCTAAAACGTACTAATGTTGTGCTCTTTTGGCTAAATTATAACAGAGCTAACGGTATTCAAGAAGCACATCTCAGTCATACTCAGCAACTCAAATTATTGCCAGGTGTGAATCGCTAGGACAAAATCTAATTTTGTTGCTCATACACTTATGCTTGTCTTGATGTTAGAAATTCATCAACTCAGTCCCAATTAGCTTCAGCATGAGGCATCGGGTCTGACTCGACTACTACTTTTTTCATTTAACAGGTAAAATTAGCATAAGGTTGAACATAGAGATTCCGCCATGCACAGAGCTTGTTGAACCGATACAAGAAAGTTGCATATGGCGACAGACAAGAGGTGCAATCACTGATTTTTCAAGTGCTGGAAGTGCAATGGAACCTTCTGAAAAGGTTAAGAGAACTAGCATCCCGGACATTTTCTCTGTTTTAAATCCGAGGTGGCTTAAAATTATGTTTCCTGACTTGCAGGTTGGAGTCTCACAACAATGGTATGATGAATTAGACAGCCTCGCCAAAGAAATAGCCAACCCTGAAGTAGCTGAAGAAGAGCAAGAAGAAAATGACATTAACCCTTCTGAGATCGTAAATGAAGAAGACGGGCGGATTCACATCGATTGCACTGTCAAAACAAGCCCTGGCACAAGCGAGGTACGCCTAAAATCTTCTCTCAATTCTCTGTTATCAACAAGAGCCAAAGTTTACTAACTTAGTCAACTCGTGTTCGTGCAGCTTATTGTATATGCAGCTTTGTATTTAAGACTGGCGAGAAACGAAGAGACAGAAACTGAGAGCCAAGAAGAACTAGCGAGTAGAATAGCACAGATTATAAAGCCAGTAAGGAACATGACGACTATGGATGAAGATTCGTTTGTGAAACTATTGTTGAAGTCAAAGAGAGAAGTAAGAGACATTGTCTTCTTAAAACCAATGCATGTCCGTATAAGGTTAGACTCTATGGATCATCCAAAAGCCGATAACTCAAGAGACGTAATCTTGACTGATTCTTCTGTAGAGGTCGATGTCTCTCTTTGCAAGTGCTGATACGTCGCTTCATTATATCTCATCATCTACATACTAATGACCTTTGTATGTTTATGACATTGTACTATAGATTAACGATTTTGTCAGTAAATTTTATGAAACTGAAATATGTAGAAAATACACGTGTTTATTTTTGATTGGTTAAAATAAGGTAAACAATTTATTTCCCGATAAATTCTAGAGCCTTCTGGAGAATATTGTTTGACTTATTTTTTTTATAAACAAAAAGAAAGATTTTGGGAATAATAATAATGATAAAATTATTCGCATTTGATTTTGAAATAATATAGTTCGTGCCACCATCAACGTTACATTGAATCGTTTTGTTGTATTTTTTTATTCACTTCATGGTCTCCATGTAATGCAAATCAAAATGAGAGCTATGAGATATGGAACCCCATTTTCATATTTAATTATTAATTTAAAACAGTATTTATATTCTCTATTTTAAGAGAAATATTCACAAACCTAAACCTGTAAATAAAAATCCAGTTTTCTCCTTCCGTTTTTTTCGGGAACTCTTCCTTGCTTTGGAATTCTAACGGATTTGGTTTTGTACTTCTTGATCAGGGTTTTGTTAGGTCTTTAATGAAAAAAACTAGGGTTTCTTGGGTAAGGGGCAACCATTGTTTATAAAGAATTCACAGGTTTGCTCTGCTTTTTCTAACTCAACCCACATTTATTTTTTCATGAAGATGTGTTTTTTTGTCAATGCAGGCATATATTGAATTAAAGATTAGGACAAAGATCAATGTTTTTGTCTTAATTTGAGGGTGATCAGACTCTGTTTTGTATAAGTTTATTCGAAGTTTGAATTGAGAGATTGAAGTTTTGTTGAGATAAGGTTCTTGGCAAGAGATTAAAGAAGAAATGAATTGCTTTTCATGTTTTTATTTCCATGAAAAGAAAAAAACTCCGAGAGGTTTAGATAACAGTGGCCGGAAAACTCGTGAGTTAACCGGCAGAGATAACAAAACACATCCTGGTAAGCTCTGAGAATCTATATTAATTTCACATTTTTTGTTAAATATTCATAGATTTTTATTAATATTTATATAGTAGGGTTTATAAGTTAAGATTTAGTAATATGTGTGATACTTACAGAGATTCCAAAGTCTAATAAGACTGGAAATGAGCAGAACAAGAACAATGATGAAAACAAAGAAGCTACAAACAACATCGCAGCGCAAACATTTACTTTCAGAGAGCTAGCTACTGCTACCAAGAATTTCAGACAAGAATGTCTCATTGGTGAAGGTGGTTTTGGTAGGGTTTACAAGGGCAAAATCGAAAAAACCGGCATGGTAACTATAACATCTTTCTCCATTTTCATTTCACTATATGTCATATGAACAGTGTAATATAGTCATAGACTCATAGTATATTACATGGCTTATTTTGATTTCAGATTGTGGCAGTGAAGCAATTAGATAGAAATGGGTTACAAGGGAACAAAGAGTTCATAGTAGAGGTCTTGATGTTAAGTCTTTTACATCATAAGCATTTGGTGAATCTCATTGGGTATTGTGCTGATGGAGACCAGAGACTTCTTGTCTATGAGTACATGTCTCGTGGTTCACTTGAAGATCATCTTCTTGGTAAAATTACAAAACTAAGAATCAGAATTGACTTGTTTATTTAGATTACTCCCTTATGTTTGACTCTTGATCCAAATGATTACAGATCTAACACCAGACAAAACACCATTGGATTGGGATACACGTGTTAGAATCGCGCTAGGAGCAGCAATGGGTCTTGAATACTTGCATGACAAGGCAAGTCCTCCAGTGATCTATAGAGATCTCAAGGCAGCTAATATCCTTCTAGACAATGAGTTCAACGCTAAGTTATCTGATTTTGGGCTAGCAAAACTAGGTCCTGTGGGAGATAAACAACATGTGTCTTCTAGAGTTATGGGTACTTATGGATACTGTGCTCCAGAGTATCAAAGAACTGGTCAGTTAACTATTAAATCCGATGTTTATAGCTTTGGAGTTGTGTTGTTGGAATTGATAACTGGACGAAGAGTCATTGATACGACAAGACCCAAAGATGAACAGAATCTAGTTACTTGGGTGAGTTTTTTTCTTTCTCTTTTCAGATTATATAAAATGCTCTTTGGCTTCAAAGGCTTAAAAGATTTGAACATTACATTAACTTGTGTGTTTTAGGCACAACCTGTGTTCAAAGAACCGAGTAGATTCCCGGAGTTAGCAGATCCGAGTTTAGAAGGAGTTTACCCGGAGAAAGCTCTGAATCAGGCAGTGGCAGTTGCAGCAATGTGTTTACATGAAGAAGCAACAGTACGGCCACTAATGAGTGACGTTGTAACAGCTCTTGGTTTCTTAGGAACCGCTCCTGACGGATCTATATCTGTTCCAAACTACAACGATCTTCTTCCACCTCCTAACCCATCAAATGAAACGTCCGGTGATAATCCTGCGGCAGCGGTAGAACGGGAAAGAGCAGTGGCTGAAGCAATGGAGTGGGGAGTAGCTTCAAGAGCACATTCCAGGAACCCAAGTTTTTCTTGATGTTAAAATATTTACATTTTCTTTTGTCTTCTTGATTTTAATTTAAAAGGGTTTGGTTGTTTTCTTCTCTTTTCAGACCAATAGTGGTAGAATTGTTTACATTTGTTTGTTATGTTCTGTTTTTGTTTGAATGTGTATATATTCCAGCTGGGTTTTAATAGCTTGAGAATGATGTTTCGTCATGGATTATGTTCTTGTTTCTTGGTTTTAAGCTTTGCATACTAATAACATAACATTTTGATTTGGAAGCGTATAACATAACATTAAAAATTTTTATTGAATAAAATAGATAAATTGCCAGCTAGAACAGTGAAGAAAAACCCTAGATCAAACTAAACCCAGAAAAAAAAAAGATAACGTGCAACGCAAGAGAGAGAATGAGGCTTTTCATCACCGTCGATTAAGACGAGACAGAGCTCTGGAGTCAGAATCTGTTCGACCACCAAAACAGTGTATCCAATATAAGGATTGCAAGTAAACCCTAGTTCTCCTTGGCTCTTTTAAGTTAATTAGCTTCCATAATTCAACGAACTTAGCCTTCCAATCAAATAAATCTGTTATTATTAATTCCAATTCTTCTTCGTTTATAACAATACCAGGCAACTTGGAAGCGAAGCACTTTTGTTTCCACAAGGAATTGTCTGAAGCCAATTTCTTATACTCTGAACAAACGCAAGAAAACCTAGCAAGATCATCACCTGGAAGTAATTCTAGTATCTTCATCATTAGCTCTGCTGGTATATGAATTTGAGACATGATCATATATTGAACAGAGATTAGGTTTGTTTTCTGTGACTTGTTTCGGCAGATTCAGGTGGTTTTAGGGTTGATTTGTTTCGTATATATATTCTGAATAATGATATAAGTTCCGGATTAGTAGAGATAAACACAACTATACGAGAGAATATAGGAAGGATATCAAACTGACTATATAGAATATACTTAAAAAGCCTTTTTAAGGCTTTTAACTATATTGGGCTGATAAGAAAGCCCATGTAGGCCCATCTCTGAGTTTTCTCTTTCGTCCTTCGCGCTGTTCGTCTCCCTTAGATAAATATATATCTGATTTCGCTTTTGAATCGCCATTAATTGAACGATTTGACACCGATCTCAACATCTATTTCGATCAACTGGTTTGATCTGATCTTTCTCGTTTAACCCTTTTTTCTGAATTTTCCATTGCAAGAGATCTTTGATTCATGGGTATTGAAGCATTCATAGTAAAATGCATCATTGATATCTTGATCGGTTAGATCAGTGAGCTAAAGTTTTTGTTTTTTATCTTCCCCTTTCCCTGATTTGGATTCGAAACAGATATGTCAAATAAGTTATGGAGATGGGTATTAGGGTTGATATATCTATTTGCCGTTGCCACGATTTGGATTGCAGCTAGTTTCGTAGTTCAATCTGTGGTTGATGCTGGTGTTTCTCCATTCTTGATCACATTTATTTGTAATTCATTATTTGTCATTTATCTTCCACTTTTTGAAATCAATCGATACTTAGAAGATTCGTATGGGAGTTTATTGTTTTGGAGAAACAAAAGGTCACATTTAATGGAATTGGTTGAATCAGAGAAAGATGTTTTGCTTGGACAAGATGTTTCTAGTGCATCTGAGAGTTTAGAGCTTGTTGATAATGGAACTGAATCTGGATTGGATAATATAGAGCTTGAGATTGATACTAGTGTCAATAGTAATGGTGAAGCTAGTGGAGTCTGTAACAAAGGATTAGATGAGAAAGGTCGTTGGACACGGATGCGAGTTGCTAAAGTTAGCCTTGTTATATGTCCATTTTGGTTCTTAGCACAGCTTACTTTTAATGTCTCTCTTAAGTACACAACAGTTACAGTAAGAACATAATGAATAAGCCCTTGTCTCTTATTCTGAATCTGCTTTTATGCTTGGCTGAAGTCTTTTTTCTGTTTTGTGAATTGCAGTCAAATACCATCTTAAGCAGTGCATCAAGCCTTTTCACCTTTCTTGTATCATTAATATTCTTGGGTGAGAAGTTCACATGGGTGAAACTCTTCAGTGTTCTTCTTTGTATGTCCGGGACTATAATTGTTAGTATGGGTGACTCAGAATCCAACTCAAGCGCAGTAGCTAAAAATCCTCTTTTGGGAGATATTCTTTCACTGATCTCAGCGGCGCTATACGCTGTCTACATCACTCTTATACGTAAAAAGCTTCCGGATGATGATGATGAAAGAAATGGCCGTGTCAGTATGGCTCAGTTCCTTGGGTTTCTAGGTCTCTTTAACTTCTTCATTTTCCTTCCTCCTGCTCTAATACTCAACTTTACAAGACGAGAACGCTTCAATGCACTTACTTTGAAACAATTTGGTCTAGTTGTTGGCAAAGGTATTTAAACACTCATCCCTTATTACCACTGAATGCTATTATGGTCAATATATCTCCTTTGATTTGAAAGCCTTTGTATATGTGTGTTGCAATTTCAGGTTTGTTAGATAATGTGCTGAGTGACTACCTATGGGCAAAGGCAGTACTACTGACAACAACTACTGTGGCATCAGCTGGACTAACCATTCAGGTTCCATTGGCAGCCATTGTAGACAGCTTAACAGGGAACAAACCAAGCTTCACTGACTACATTGGTGCTGCAGCTGTAATGGTTGGCTTTGCAGGGATCAATATTCCCACAGAGATGTTTTTTAGATCCAAAGAGACAGCTATAGAGTTAGAACCTTCGTCTCCATTAGCAAATCCTCAGATGGTGACTGATAGCACAAGAGCAGATTCTTCAGAGACTGTAGTAGTTTCTTAATTGTTCCACTTTCGAAAGCAATTATTATTTTCATATTTATCTCTCTTTTCTTGTTCTTTCCTTTTTTTTTGGGTTAGTAGTGATTAATCTGTAAATGGTCAAACTTGATATACGAAACATAGCCGGGAAAGCAGTAATACAATCGTTTAATATTCTGGAATCAAGTATCAATAGAGGAACAAAAAGAAAAACTGATCATCTCTGTTATTGGATTAAGCAGCTACATTGAGGTGTCCATACTTTTGCATGACTCTTTTGGTCGCCATAGCAGCTGCTTCACTTGCTCGTAACGTGCCTTGTGCCATGAGAGCTGCAAACTCACGAGTAATCTCTTCCTGAATTTTTGTCCTAGCATCACCCAAAGGGTCCTCTTTCACCTTCTCTTTACTAGCTGATGGTTGAACTTGAACAACAGGTGGCACCTTTTTCTCAGTTGAAGCTGAGGTTTTTGCATCCTCAGGTTTAGTAGCTTTCCCAAGTTTTGGACCTTCATCTTTACCAAAAGCTTCAAAAGGTTGTGGCTGTGGCCTAAACTGTGGAACTTGAGGAACAGCACCAGATTTTAAAGTTGTTTCAAGACCTTGTAGCATAGGCACTGCAAAATGGAAAGCCAGAGATTAGATCCAGACCCTATCCAAACCAAATGGGTCCAAGACAAGTTGTGAGAAACTTACTTAAAAGACCACCCATAGGGCTGTTGAGAACCTCAGTGGGAAGCTGAACAATGTAGGATGGAATCTCTTTACCGACCAAAAACTGAGAGACCTCGTTGCTGAAGTTATTGCAGTTGTGAGTAAGCAAATTGTAGGTTGCAGCAGTGTAGCGAGGCCTGATTTCATCCAAGTACATCTCAAATACATCTTTAGGAACATGTGTTTCACCTAGCTCCACCGTTCGGATTGGTGTTCCATAAGGAGTCTTTCCAACAGGTAGAACCTGTATTCCTCCTCCAAAAAAGTATTCGTTTCCGTAGACAACAACTCCTGTATGCCTGGGAAAAAGAATACACAGCTCACATGTTTATATTACAGGTTAAAATTCACGTATATGCTAAAAAGAATACAAAGCAAAACAATTTTAACAATAGGCAGGTTTTATAGGCCACGGAAAACAACAGCTGGTGGTTGATGTTAAAGGAAGAAGCTTTAGTAACAATGTTCAACAGCCAAATAACAAACCCTATGATGAACTGAGTTGAAACAGCAGTAACTAAGCAAGACAAAATACAAAGCTTGGATGTGAATTTAGCCAATATAAATGAGATTGATTACTCACCAGACACCTTCAATACGCTTTCCCAGAAGAGACTGGGAGAGCTGAAGTGCCAAGCCTTGGCTCAGGTCATAGACATTCAAGGTAACCTTATGAGCTTCCTGAAATATAAAACACAGTTTTTGAATCTCAAAATAACGACGCAACGCAATTAAATACAAACCAGATATGAACAAAAGAGATCATACCTCAGCCATTTTCTAATAGACAATTCTTAATTTCTCTGCAACAAATTACCTGGAAAAACAAACAAAAAAAATCAAAATTCCCGCACAAGAATTGTAACATGATAGCTGTTAGAACAAGAGTAAAATGATAGATCTAAAGACCTGAGCTACCACGAATTCAAATACCCAACAAACTAAACAAGAATTACAAAATTTTGTAGACCAAATCTATAAACGATTTCCATATATTTAAGAAACCTTTTAAAAGGAGTATTCTCAAATAGAAAATTATCAAATCCAGAAGCAACGATGCTAAATCGGGAAACAAATTATTGGTAAAATAGAGACTGAGATAAACGATAAGAATTATCACATACTAAAATCCAATAACGCTCTTTTCTCCCCAACAAGCTCGGAAAAATGTTGATCTATACTCGTAAAATCTGGAGCTTTCTTTGAAAGCAATGGTTCAGAGCGGTTTATAAAGGGCAAGCGATTGGTAATTCAACGACGTCGTTTTGGCAACTTGACCAAATTCCGAGGACAACCGTATTTAGTCTATAACCTTCTAGAAAGTACCACCCAATAATTTATTGACACGTTTCTTTTTCCCAACTTAAACCGTCCCGATTCAACCTCCCAGTATTTTTGAAATAGTCATTACTCATTAGGAAAGAAGCATATACAAGTTTCTTCGCTTATTGTCTCCACAATTAAATAAAACCTAACTGTTGTTTATGCACAAACCCAAGAAGTAGTCGGTCTAAGTTCTTAATACAAGTATAACAGAATGAATTAGTCAAGAATGTTTATTATATCTCTTAGTCCTGAGTTTCAAATTTTCAATATAAAGTATATTGGCATCCAAATTTGATGTTTCTACAGTTATCTTAGCCAGTAATGTCTGCTTCCAAAAGTCAACACTTTTGCTAATCCCAGTTCTTTGCAGGAAGAATACTTAAGAGACATTCTTGATGGATTGAAGATGTACAATCAAAATATAATTTTAACAGAAGTCATCTTGTTAATATGCCTACTTTAGTGTTGAGACAGATTCATGAACTACTTGTATCTCCCAAAATTAATCTGGTACAGACGCACAAGAAAAATTGAAAAGAAAACACAAAAAATAAAAACACCAACAAAAGATATAAAAAAAGTCTAATCTTACGGACAAAACCATTCTTGTGAGGCAAATAAATGCCTGAACTTGAGAAAAGTTCTACAGAAAACAAATGAAGAAAAATCAAAGTATTGCTTTTTGTTTCTCAAAATAACACATTACGCTCCAAGGAAGAAGACCACAATGATCTGGATGGACCATTTCACAAAACGGCTTAAGAAGAAGACTTTGGGCTCGAGAGTTCTTCAAGGCATCTATTAGAAGTGCTATGATATGGACTTGATGTTTGTTTCTTACCATTGTGAGCTATTAATTGTTTTGTTGGACTTGGCGGTGAAGTTGCAGAATCCAGTCAACATAACTAGTCGAACCGCCCATCTGGTCCTCGATGAGATTTCTGAGGAGAAGGAAGCCTTCTCGGGGTTGTTCTCCTTGTCTCACTAGAAAACACATGGGATGATACGAAGGATCATTCTCCCTCAGTTTCTTTACCAATCTCATTAGCTTCTTTGACATCCCATTCTCTTGCTCTTGAAAGGTAACCTATGACCCAATACAAAGAATCACACAGGATTTGATGTTTCAGTATCGAGAAAAATAGGAATGATGCATGTTAATTACTGGACCTAATGCCCGTTCGTATATTCGTATGTAAGGATTCATCTGAATAAAAATACATACCCTTGAGAGCTCTGCTGCAAAGTCACCCCCCAGAAGATTCTTAGCAATGTCCGGTGAGAGCATCCGGCCAAACCACAAAACTAACCGAAAACCATCATCATAAATGTAAAGGCCTCTTGAATCCAAACTCTCTGCAGTCAGAGGCAATCTCCTTAATACGTCCTTAAAATCATCATGGTTCGCTGATGGCTGCAAACATGTAAATTATCAAAAATGATTTCAGATTTCATGAACAGATGTTTGATAATGGATATCGAGATCGAGTTAGACAAACCTTTAAGAGCCACTCATCAACACGGAATAAATTGGGGTATAAAAGCTTCAATAGCTTTTTGACAGGCAGAGCCATCATAGTGAAGCCAGCTGCACAGCGCTCATCAAGTGAAGCATCAACAGGGCCACCTTGAAGTGGAGTGGACTTGCATATTGCCAATCCATACAATGGCAAGAACTTCAGAGATTCTGGGTAGATTAATCTAGACCCCAACCGATGCTGCACCGCATGAAGATTACGGTATTCTCTGAGGGCTTTAATAATCTTTTGTTGTATTGCATTCCGTGCATCATCCAACTTTGCGGACAAAGATTTCTCAATTGCTGCAGCACTTAAATGGTCGTTAATACTATGATTCTATGAAAACGTCGTATAAGATGATAATGGACAAAAAACTTGAATGTTACCTAATCTAGTATATACAGAGACAATGGAACCAGTGTCTGCTTGTCTATACATCTCTCCAAGATCTGCAACAACTGGTGCAACAGATGTGTGTACCCTTATACGTCTCTCTCCGCAAGAAGCAGTATATCTTCGTTCTGTCAAGGATTACTAAAAACCACATGATGCATTGTACCAGCTGAAAACAAAACTTCAAACTAAAGTATGTTTTTAAATATCAATTATAGAAGGATACAGCAACGCGACTTGGAAATACACTGTCTGGTTTGTCAACAATGTCTCTTCCAGAGATAGCTGCATTGCATATGCTTTGTCACAGTCAACGGCAGGAAGAGCAATCAGGTCAGTAGACCTTAGCATGAAGTTCCCATGGTAGGAAGAGAAACGAATTCCTGCATGCAAAAATATATAAGATCACATGTAGCATACCAATGTATTTAGCAAATAATGAGTGACATAACAGGTAGCACAACGATATTGTAACATAAGACTCTCGAACCTTTTCCACATCGTATTCGCATAACTGCTTCCCAGGCAGTTTCCCGTGTAAGGTCTCTAGCCAGCTCGTGTCTTAACTTATCTCCATGAACAGATGATTGGAAACCTGGATAATAGTACACCTGTCCTCCAGTGTATTTTGCAAGAGTCCCTATATTGCAATGTACTCTTAAACATTTACAGGCTCATCATTTAGAACAGCATATTTAAGAGGGAAGAAAGCATCACTAACTATCACTCATTGAATCAAAAAACCTGAAATATACGTCATGATAACATAACATTCACATACCTAAGGATGCAATATCAGTGTACTTATCACTGAGTGCATAAACATTAATTCCAATCTGGAACTTCGTACAATCGGCAGCCATTTGCTTATAGAAAGGGTCTTCAGCTACCCTTAGAGCATATTCTTTGTCAGTTCCATAGACACGAGGATCATCTCCCCGCAACTTTAACCGCCCAGCACCAAGAGAAGGTAANAGCATGAAGTTCCCATGGTAGGAAGAGAAACGAATTCCTGCATGCAAAAATATATAAGATCACATGTAGCATACCAATGTATTTAGCAAATAATGAGTGACATAACAGGTAGCACAACGATATTGTAACATAAGACTCTCGAACCTTTTCCACATCGTATTCGCATAACTGCTTCCCAGGCAGTTTCCCGTGTAAGGTCTCTAGCCAGCTCGTGTCTTAACTTATCTCCATGAACAGATGATTGGAAACCTGGATAATAGTACACCTGTCCTCCAGTGTATTTTGCAAGAGTCCCTATATTGCAATGTACTCTTAAACATTTACAGGCTCATCATTTAGAACAGCATATTTAAGAGGGAAGAAAGCATCACTAACTATCACTCATTGAATCAAAAAACCTGAAATATACGTCATGATAACATAACATTCACATACCTAAGGATGCAATATCAGTGTACTTATCACTGAGTGCATAAACATTAATTCCAATCTGGAACTTCGTACAATCGGCAGCCATTTGCTTATAGAAAGGGTCTTCAGCTACCCTTAGAGCATATTCTTTGTCAGTTCCATAGACACGAGGATCATCTCCCCGCAACTTTAACCGCCCAGCACCAAGAGAAGGTAAAGAGTTCTGGAATATTAGCAACTTGCCCCCAAGTTGGTTCTGAAAAAGAGAAAAAAAAAACAGAGTCAACTACAAATTGACACAATTTCAGGTGAGGATCCAGAGAGGATACTCAACATCAAATGAATTATGGGATAACTATTTGACAGGGCAGGATATTAACTAACCATAACCATAAACGCTGCTCTGAGGGCTGGACCAAAAGCCGATTCCACATTGACATTATCTTGAAACATCAAAGGCAGACTGTCCAAAAAGGCTTCCACCACATTTCTAGATTCAGATAGATTGACAAGGAGGTCATCCGGCAACGGGATAAATATATCATCTAGATCCGATACCACCATCATTTGCGGCTGGCTCAATGATGACTGCAGTGAGAAATTCCACAAAAGTAAATCATGGCAGCTAAAGTATTTGAAAACAAAATTTCCTGAGTGTTCACAATTCTCTTACCTTCAAGTTGTAAAAATGTAACGTGCTGTCAAAAGTAATAAATCCAATTTGAGTTCTGGGATAACCAGGCAGGTTATCCAAACAAGACTTTATCGTTTGAGCAACAACCTGTAGAAGGATCAAAAAGGTCAGTATAAGATCTGATGCACAACAAAACTACAAAATGCGATATTCAATTAAGGCACGCTTACCTCAAGCATCCCACTTTTACTAGCCGAAAATGAAACATCAATGAGGAAGAAATAGATTGGTGGCATCGGAGGCCGAACCATGTATTCAGTTGGAGCTATGATTTCAACACTGCCCTTTGTCAGCTCAGGTCGTTGTTCCATATCCATTCTTCGGCCAGTAGCATCCAAATGTGAGAAGTATTCACCAGGCACTGGAAAGAAATTTCCGATGATGAGGAAATAGTACACAACAAAAGAAGAAACATTCACAACAGCAAGAACAATTCCTTGTAACTTTCACCAGATCCACATATAATAATTCTAAGAAGAACCCTGATAGATAGTCGTTCAACAACAAAGAAAACAAGATAAAACCACAATACATAACATAAGCACCAACAGATTAATGGTTAACAAACCCATCCTTAAGATATGGAAAATTACCATCATTAAGCATTGAACAGATATTACACCGCCACTTTCTTCCAGAATCCGTAAAAGTCACATAAGGATTCACATAGGTACGGCATCTTCTACAGCGAATGATGCCAGTTGAGCCAAAATCAATAAGTGGTACTTCCTCCTGCACAGATAAATTGACAATTTGCAAACAAAAGGAAAAGTTATATGTGGCTCATATGCAACCACCTGAAGAGTTTCCAGATAATCAAAACGTGAAAGAATTTAGAAGACTTTCTTGTTAACAGATACTAACCCCTTCAGGAGCCTCAGCAAGTGGACAAACCACAGCTCCTAGAGGTAAATGCCACCTCGAAGCCAGAGACTGAGAATTCGGTAGAGCACTAGTCGTCAGCCGTAGATATCTAGAATGGCAATTCATGGGGTACATTTCAGCAAATGAATTCGGTTCCACATCACCATCCAATGGCCTTGGGAATGATTTATGATCAACTCCTGGGTCAAGCGATCCAGGAATAGATGCTACGGATAGCGAGTTAAAATCTTCAACCAAGCCTTGAATGTTACTAGAAGGTGGTGCATAGCCTGGTTGAATATTCTGCTGTGCTGCCATATTTGGCTGCTGAGCAAAACCTCCTGCGTGAGGAGGATATGATGAGACTGGAGGGGGTCCTGGAGGACCCTGAGATCCCTGGAATGGCATTGGAGGAGCCTGTAAGACCTGTGTGCTTTGATAAGCAGGAATATATGGTTGTGAACCACCCACACTAGAATAAGACGGAGTAACTGGAGGCATAGACTGCTGAAAACCAGGCCTGGAAGCCATACGAAAATCTGCAGCAGGGGGAGAAACATTTGCTCCAGGTGGCCCAGAAGTCTTACTCTGTGGCGGAGGTCCCATTGGTACAGGCACCACTGGTTGCTGTGGGCGAAAAGACATTGGAGGCGATAAGTGACCAGCAAGAGTTTGTGTTGGTGGAGGGTTTTGTGTGGTCGGGAATGGCGGGGGTGGAGCACGCTGAAAAGGGGCACCACCAGGAGGACCATATGCTGTTGGAGGAAAAGAATTTGCTGATGGTGGTGGAGGCATAGTCCCTGGAATCTGAGAAACAAAAGGAGGAACTGGAGAAGGTTGCCCAGGCCTCAACGCACCCACTGGTTGAGCCGGAGAAGGGCCAGAAGGTGTGAAAGGTCTAGTAGGTTGAGAGGCGGATGGTGGGAAAGGTCTAAAGCCAACCCCATCGGATCCGGGAACAGGTCCACCAGATTGAGGCGGAATACCAGGTGGGGGAGCAGATGCGAATGGAGAGGAGGTAGGTCTTGCTGGAAAACTTGGATATCCCGGTTTATCTGTACTCATAATTGTTTACAGCTAAGCACCTGCTACAGTTGTCAACGTTATACCCAAACTAGGAGCAACAGACCAGATCAAATACAATCCTTGAATCAGATTTGTTCAAGGAAGAAGCTTCATATTATCTGGTAGTTCACTTTGGCACCTCTTAACCGGAAGCTTTCTGAAATTTTCACACAACTTTGAAAATTGGTAACTTCTGCAATACTATCATCAACAGAATCTTGAGACTCTAATCTTCAACGATGGTTTAGATCTCGTCAAAACTAGGCGTCTCCGATTCACAGTTCCTTATTTTGATTACACAGCTTTTATCAATTCAGTTCGAGCAAGACGATCTTACCAGGTGTTCGTTAGTGAATTCCCTTCTTCTAAAAATCTGAAAGATCTAGATCAATAACATTTGAATATCAGCTAAGATTCTAAATTAACATAAATCTAAAATTAGTAGAGAGCCAATACACTACCTTAGGAGAGAGAGAGAGATGGAAAATTTGAGAGAACCTGCGCAGCACGAAACTGATACTTCACCAATCGGCTTCAGATCGTCTGACCCTAAGAAGATTCGATACCGAATTGGACAACCACCAAGCGCAACGAAACAGACCATATTATGAGTATGGGCCTCTTATTGGGCTTGCAATTTTTATACCTTTAAGGTCCATTCCACATTTCTACGTTGATCTTTACAGTCCATTCAATACAGTCCACTAGAACGCCGAACTAGATCGGGCCTGATTATCTTGGACTACTTAACCCAACGCCCCAGTTTTATCGGCCCAATAGAATAATGTAAAAGGCACGGCTAAACCCTAATTGGAAAAGTTGCTACAAAGTGTTAGTGGAGTAGAGTAAGCCGGCGGCTGATCAGAGTTGGGTGAAAATGGTGTCTGGATCAGGAATATGCGCGAAGCGCGTCGTCGTGGATGCTCGCCACCATATGCTCGGTCGGTTAGCTTCGATTGTGGCCAAAGAGCTGCTTAATGGACAGAAGGTTGTGGTAGTCCGGTGCGAGGAGATCTGTCTCTCTGGCGGACTTGTTCGTCAGAAAATGAAATACATGAGGTTCCTTCGCAAGCGTATGAACACTAAACCTTCTCATGGACCTATACACTTCCGTGCTCCATCCAAGATCTTCTGGCGTACCGTTCGCGGGTTCGTACATCAATCCCTCTCTATTTTTTGTTAAATTATCTCTCTAGTACTGTGAATAAATCTAGCTAATGAAAGCTTCTAGTCTTTGGTATATGATTCGTATCAATAGATCTAGTTTTGATGGTTTTGTAGTTGTACAATGTGAAACCTTTTGAGAAGATAGAATTTGAAATTCCAATGTAAATTACAGTTCAAACCTTAGTAAATATTGTATTTGGTGGTTATTGCAGTATGATTCCTCACAAGACTAAGCGTGGAGCTAATGCACTTGCACGCTTAAAGGTCTTTGAAGGTGTTCCTACTCCATATGATAAGATCAAGAGGATGGTCATTCCTGATGCTCTAAAGTTTGTCATTTTACCCTTTCATTCTCTCTTTTGTTTTGTCATTTCTATCTACTTCTACTGATCATCTCCTTCATAATCAGGGTATTGAGGCTGCAAGCTGGGCACAAATACTGTTTATTGGGTCGTCTTTCATCTGAAGTTGGGTGGAACCACTATGACACCATCAAGGTAAGTTTAACTTCATCTTCAGTGCTACTAACTTTGGTAGTGTCTTAAGTGATGAAAGACACAACAAAACTCGTTTATATGATTGATATATTATAAAGAAATGGTTTTAGGATTTTGTCATATATATAAATATATAAATCATAGATAATTCATCCAAATGCAAATGTATAATATTTAGATTGTGAGATTATTAGTTGCGAACTATGTTTCATATGTGTACTAATGAAAATGTATGTTTGGTAATATATGAGCAGGAGCTGGAGAATAAGAGAAAGGAAAGATCTCAAGTTGTTTATGAGAGAAAGAAACAACTTCAGAAACTTAGAGCCAAGGCTGAGAAGGTTGCTGAAGATAAGCTTGGTTCTCAATTGGACATTCTTGCACCAGTCAAATACTGAATATTACCAGTTTCTTGTTTTTGAATGTTCTCTTTAAGTTTGTGCTTCGACCTGATATTATTATGTTATGAAGTTTTCTTGTATGCGATTTTGATTTTAGTTTATTTCCTGAGATTCGATCTTAATTTGTTTTGTTGAGTTTTTTTTTTAACTTTCTGTGTTTGCTCGCAAGAGTAGCAAGAGTATTTAACTATGTGTAACTAAGAAAAGCCAAAACCAACTTTCATTTGTAGTCCAAAGACAAACTACTAATGTGTCTTCTCTTTATAAAACAAAGAGCAATGGCAACATGGAGTTGTATTGTTTCCACTGATTTGTTGTGCAGTTTTATAAATAAAAAGTTCAACAAAATTTGAGTAAACAAGAAAAAGAGTCGTCAACAGCAGGGTTCGAACCTGCGCGGGCGAAGCCCAACAGATTTCAAGTCTGTCTCCTTAACCACTCGGACATAT
>KE156908.1:3305-18750 GCA_000411055.1 Leavenworthia alabamica
AAGTAACAATCAAAAGAAAGAAACATATTACAAGATTTCATGAAACATTGGTTAGAATTTTAGAGATAGATCTTAAAATATATTTAAGTTAATCAATAAGAAAAAACAAAGACATAACAGAGCTTACGTGTAAATTAGAATGGTGGTTGGAAACGGTGAGGATCTTTAATGGTTCATATCCTTTATTGCTTTGGTTTCTCCGAAACCTAAAGTGATATTGGGCTTTTATTCTTGATCACATACAATTGGGCCTTTAGAGGATAAATAAAAACAAATTTAAGAGTCTGAATAAATTAATTTTTCTAAGTTTTTTTTCGGCCAATTTATTTAAGGCAAAATTCCAATTACAAAAAATCCAATAAATACATTTCGAATAATGTATTGAAGATTATTTAAAATTTTATTTGCATTTGAGCGAATTTAAAATTTTGTTATAAATTTTTTAAAGTTGATTTTGTATTTCCAATTAAAAATCTAATTAAATTCAAACTGAAAATTTTAAATCAAATAATTATATTATTATTAATAATAATACATTTGATATTATTTTATAAAATCATTAATTCAATACACTAAATTATAATAATTATAATACATTATTTGTTAAAATATAATACATTGTTTATTATTTTAAATTAAAATTGAGTTTTAACAAATGAATTATCGGTCCAGCCCAATGCACCAGAGTCCAGACGGACATTGTGTTAGCGAATCCCAGGACATGTGTCACCCAGATGTTGCCACATCAGCAGAAGGCGCGTTATGTTAGTCGCATTAAACTTTCAGACCGGCTTCGAGAACACTGCCACTCTGACGATGTCAAGATAATTAAATTTAAGTACGTCAATTCAACTCGATATTCGGTTCGGTTCGAATCGGTTTTCGGAATCCAAACCAAACCGATACCTTTTCTTTCCTTCTTTGTCTTCTACAGCTCCTTCGCTCAATGTTGGTTCCGGCTTGGATTTTAAGGACGAGAAAAGTTTGTTTTCTTTTCTTATTTTTGGTATTTTCAAGTGAAAACGGATTCATAGAGTTAATATTTGAAGTATTAAAGGGTAAATTGCAAATTAAATAGGTAATAATGATTTAATGTGAAAGAAAGTTTATTCTACGGCTGGTATTAAAGTTACTATAATGCCCTTTATTAATATTATAATTAAAAATAAAAACTGCACTTTGTAAGAATCGAACAAGCTATCTCTGTCCGAAAAATTAAACTATCTTCCTAATATGCCACAGAAAACTCTTAATTACGAATTATATACCATTTACATATCTTTGGAATATATTTTTTTTTAATATATCCAATTAAACGATACATTTTAAATTTTTTAAATAATCCATTTACTATTTAGTCTGATCTGTCTAATCTGATTAATGTGAATGCGATGACTAGTTTTTTTTATAGAAAATTATTAAAAACATTTCAATTCTGTAAAAGTTCTAAATTTTCTCAAAACCTATAAATATATAGAATATTTTATGTAAATAGAAATTAAAAAAGAAGATAAATAATGAATTTTATTAACAAAATAATTTGACTTTGACATTGACTTCAACAAAAATATGAATGTGGCAATTAGGAGTATGCTATGTAGCTACAAAAGTACATTGCAAAACAAGAAATAGTAAGAGTAAGTTTTGATCATTAAGTAAATAGAATTTGATGCATTCTATTGTTTTCTATTGTTTTCTGCTCTAATGCATTCTATACATCAAAGAGTAGTTTTTGCATAGATTATGATTGTATAATCAAATCTCATTATTAATTTTTAGAGTCACTAATGAAAAGTGTTCATTCTAAAATATTTACTCACAACATTTGATTTTGTATAAGTATAGGTCGAGTTTTGAGTATAACCATTTGCTAAATTCTGGTTGAGGTTAAACAATATTTTGGTATATATGGCTTTAATTAAGTGGTTATACAATAAATGAATGTATCTGATTTATAAAAGAAAGCAATGAGATAGTAAAAAATAGAATAGTTTTAATATTTTAGATTGGATATAATTCGAAGGAGTTTTAGATCAGATTCAGATTTTATTCAAAACTTACCGATATATACATTTACACTTTCATAAATCAAAATCATGAATATAAATTCAAATTGGGATAGAATTTTTTGGATTGGTTTTGGATTTTACTCAAAACTCACGTATATATATTTACACTTTAATAAACCAAAAACATAATACCAATTCAAATTTGGAAAGAGTTTTCCGGATCGGATTCATACTTTACTCAAAATTCACAGATACTTACATATTTATATTTTAATAGAATAAAATTATGAATACAAATTTAAATTTGGATAAAATATTTCAAATTAGATTTGATATTTTTTGATAGATAATTTTTTTTTTAAGAATTATAAAAGGAATCATTTAAAAAAAATCAATTATATGCGTATCCAAACACTAACCAAACCGTTTTGTGAACGTTTAGAATCACAAGATAAAGTAAAAGAAAACATTTTGGATAAAGTTTTATTCTATCTATAGTTCTTTAGAGATTTATAGAACAAACTAAAAAATATTTAAATAATTTAAATAGTTTTTACATAAACTTTTCTTATTCAAAGAAAAAGTCGAAGCTTGAAAAAAATACGTGTCTCACTTTACAATTGAAGAAAAAAGAGTTGAGCGGATCCGATCTGAGTCAGAGTCATATGACATGATTCATAAATTAATTTACTTTCTAATTAAATAAATATCTAATTAGCTACATCATCTACACGAATAATTGAAGTTTCTTGGTCAATGTAAAATACAATTGAAATATGTTAGGTAACAATACCCATTAAATTTGACCAAGTCAGGATAAGAACACAGTTTTTTTGTCAGCATTTGAAAATTAATATTTTAAAAACCTTACTCTAATACCTAGATCCCTCTTGACTTGTCAGTATTAGTTTTTAGATTTGATTTTATTATGCCTCAAGTATTTTAACCCAAAAAAAATACCATAATAGGACCAAAAAGAAAATTAGAAAATATAATATATATATAACATTAATTAAATAAAAAACGCTGAAAACGTTAAATGAATAAACAATAGAATTAGTCTAAAATATGTATACTAAATTTTTAATTATTGATGAAAATATTACTAAAATATCCGTTTAAAATTTTAAAGCTTATATAGCATATTTATAGTTCAATTCCAAAATAGTACATATTCTTTTAAAAAATATTAAAAGTAAAATATATATTATAAAGACAATTTGCATGGTAAAATTATTAATAAAGATTGTTCATCTAGTCACATATATTATATTATATGTAGTCCAATAAAATTATATTATTATAAAACTATATATATTTATTTATATGACTTAAGCAGATTATGAATCAAATTATAGGTTTCACAGATTTTACTGATGCAAATACAAATTTAATTTTAATATTCTTAATTTATATTCTCAACACTGCTTTGGAAATTGTCTTTTTGGTCAAATATTTAAGCCACATAAAAAGACAGAAATGTGTTTAAATGATTAATAGAATATATATTATATTATTCCTATATAAAATTAATTCCAAATCTTATTTTATTTACTAGTAGTATATAAAGTAGACAAAACCTCATTAAAGCCTTCCATATTCCAAGACACAGACACAGTTTCATACCAAACATTACCAGAAAGAACAAATGGAGGATTTATTAGGTCTTCTGAGAATTCATGTGAAGAGAGGTGTTAAACTTGCCATTAGAGATCTCTCTAGCAGTGATCCTTATGTTGTTGTTAAGTTTGGGAAACAGGTAATTACAAATCATCTTCATAATCTTAAATTTTCTTTTCGGTTTTTGCATCTATTTTTTTTTTTAATTTCTTGATTTTTTTTAATTCTAAGTTATTATATCTCTGTAATAAAACTCAAAAAGTCTTTTGAGATTTAATAGTAGATTACTGATTTTTTTTTTAATTTTAGATCTCTAACATAGTTACCAGTAATTAAGATTTTAGTTTTTTTAGATCTCAAATATAATTACCAATAACTATGATTTTAGGTGTACGATTAATCAATAATGGGATTGTTAGGTATTTTTGGTGGGTTTACATCTTTTAGGTATACCTAACTTTTTCACAAGTTTTTGAGTCTTGATTTTAATATATGATTTTAGTATATGTATGAACTATTTTTTGAGAAATTTACTCAAACACCATCAATTATAATTTATTGGACAAAATTACATTAATTGTTTAATTAGATATGCATATTATTTTTATTAAATTAAATTTTTTTTATTTAAAATTAGAGTTGAATATTTAGTGTTTGAATTTACTATTTATTATTTTAGTTTTGAATTTTGGTTTAGAGATTAGAGTTTTTGGTGGGTTTAGTTATTTTAATATAAATAAATAAATGGAAAATAAGACTTTCTTGCTTTTTTCATATATTTGTGGTCCTTTATATACATGTGATCTATTTGACTTATGAATAATTGAAATACTGGTAATCTTTGACCATTAAATGTTCTTTTGTGTCAACATCAATCTCCTCTAGTTCAACCAAATAAGCAATTAAAATGTGACTAGTGTACCCTTTTGACTTTAAGATTAATCTCAAAATCATTTCATAAAAAATAAAAACAAAAAAAATATTCAGTTATCCAGTTTTTTTTTTTGGATCCAAATCCAGATCTGTATAAGAAAACGAGATCCGGATATTTGATCAGATTCAGAATATANCGATATCTATTCTCATTTAGATATTCAGTTCAAGATATCAAAACATATATAGATATTTGGCTCTGAATATTTGAGCCCAAATACCAGTAATATATATAAAATATTCTAGATCTACGTATCTATTTTAAAAATGGTACTATTCTGGATCTGGATAGTTATTAACTGGATTATTTCATACTTCTTGATTATCTCATATATGTTTTGTCCTTAATTAATTTATTTTATTTCTAATGCATTTTTTATTATTATTTTATATAGAAGCTGAAAACGCGTGTAATAAAACGTAATGTAAACCCTGAATGGAACGACGACTTAACACTGTCTGTGACAGATCCAAATCTTCCCATTAAACTTGTAAGTCATATTTGTCTTTAAACCCTAATTATTATATGGTTTCTTTTTGTTAAAGATTATTAAATGGTTTCACTAGAGAAATGAAGTATTTGTTTTGTTACACTTGTGATATATATTTATCTTTAAACCCTAATTATTAAGTGGTTTCATTAGAGAAATAAAGTATTTGTTTTGTTGTACTTATGATATATATTTATCTTTAAACCCTAATTATTAAGTAGTTTCATTACAGAAATAAAGTATTTGTTTTGTTGTACTTATGATATATATTTATCTTTAAACCCTCATTATTAAGTTATTTCACTAGTGAAATATGAAGTATTATTTTGTTGTANGAGAAATGAAGTATTTGTTTTGTTCTACTTAATGATATAGACAGTTTACGACTATGACTTGTTCTCGGCTGATGATAAGATGGGTGAAGCTGAGTTTCACATTGGTCCATATCTTGAAGCTATTAAATTTGCCCATCAACTTGGACCAGGACTACCAAATGGGACCATAATAAGGAAGATTGAGGCGAGTCGAAAAAACTGTTTGTCTGAAGTGAGTCATATTGTGTTGAACCAAGGCAAAGTTGTTCAGAATATGTTCCTTAGACTCCAGCATGTGGAGTGTGGGGAGGTTGAGATACAGCTAGAGTGGATCAATGTCCCTGGTGCTAAGGGTATTTAGGTCATTTCATATCGATAGATTTGATCCCTGTCTCTATGTGCATATGGTTAGGAATTAGAAGTATGGTGCGGTTTAGAAACCGGCTAATAAAAGAATCTCAAGTTTGATTGTGTAATAACATATTTTTTCTGTTAAATTGTCCAAGTTTATAAGCTATTGAAAAGAGACAACCTTTAAAAAAAAGAAGTAATGAAATAATTTTTTATTAATACAGTATTAGATTAAATTATATTTAAAAGAAAATATTTTTTACATAATGTGCAACTGTTTTTGAACTTTAAAAAAAGACGATTAGATCTTCAAAGAGCCATGGAGGAGATTTGAAGTGAGATGATAGACGGTGGAGAACAAGAAGGAAAAGAGACTTCAATCGTCCTTGAACCGATGGATGAATGGAGGATAGTGTCAAAGATGCTTGCTTTCCGGCGGAAAAACTTCAAGAAAGATCCGATGGAGAAAGGCAGTGGCTTTGAAGGTTTGAAGAAGATCTTTAATGGAGGTGATAGTGTCTGAGTTTTAGGATGAAGATAGAGATCAATTGATCCTACAACAGTGGGTGAATGATGGATAAAAGGTGTTGGGTGGATCGAATCATGACATAGAGTTAAGGAGAGATTCTAGATAGAGTGAGCTCTTAGTTCTTTAAATCAAGTCTAGTTACAAATGAAGGAGGTGTCTTTCTCCTATAGAATAAAGAGGCATTCCTAGGGTTTACACTTGGTTAAAACAATAAGTTAAAAATGCAAAGTAAAAATAGTAAACCCTTGTAATATGGCAAGTAAAAACATATAAAAAACTGGCTTTCATTGTGGTGTTGCCGTTCTAGAGATAATGATCTCGACCTTTGAAGAATCAGTCTTTTCGTGGATGTTTGCAAGATGGTTCTTCAATAGAAATGGATGAAATGCACCTGTTCGAAACCTCGGTAAAAACTTCTCCTTCATTTGATGAAGATCAACGTGGAGAGGAAAATAACACACCATCTTGATGTCTTAAGGGATCTCCATCTTTGTGTAAGAAATGAGACATGTTCCAAGGCCTTCTAAATCCGGTTTGAAGTCCACATATCCAGTCGTAGACTTCAAGATTCTTCATGTCGTTCCTTACGTGCAAATGTTGATCAAATGTCTGATTGCTCATTGCATCTTCCCCGTTATTCAAGTTTGATGAGTTCTGATGCTGCCAGAATGTGTCCATGCTCCAAATGCTCTATTCTGGTAACTTGGCTCGAACTGACCGTACGGTCGTACGGACAGGAACAAAATCCAGGTATGTTACCTTGGCCTCATCAAACCATATCCTTCCAAAGTGCTGTTCATACACTTAGGAACTTGATAAGAATAAAATCACTAAAATTAAATAGGTTCAATCATAGAAAAATATCGAAGATCTTTTCACAAAGTCCCTCTTTACCACTATATTTGTTAGAGAACAGAGTGTTGTAAAAGTTTTCTTTTTTATTAACAACAGTGATCAACGCATATATATACAGACGTTTCATCGTAATCTAGTATCTGCTGAAATTATAAACTTGTCATAACAGTTGACTGTGTATCAAAATAAATATAGGAAGTTTAATATAACTTTATGTGAGAATATTGTCATATCTCGATATTCCCCCTCACGTTGGAGCATAGAGATCTCAGATGCCCAACTTGACATTAAAATCTTCAAATTCTTTCTTTCCAAGTGCTTTTGTCATAATGTCCGCCAGTTTATGCTTACTGGAAACATGTTGAGTGGTGATTGTACCACGAGTAATTCATAACGTACAAAATGACAATCCCGTTCCACATGTTTAGTACGCTCATGGAAGACTGGGTTTGCAGCCAAGTGATTGGCAGCCATGTTATCACAGTAAGCTATGATTGGATCAGTTGGCTCGAGATCAAAGGAATATAGCAAGTTCTTCAGCTATAGAACTTCACATACAATAATTGATAGGCTCGATACTCGGATTCGGCTGAAAACATGGATATTGTATCCTGTTTACTTATCTTCCACAAAATTGGTGAGTCACCCAATTGGATAAACCAGCCTGTTAAGGACCGTCGCGTTAACGGACACCTCGCGAAGTCTGCATCACACCAAACTTTCAGCTTCAAAGAAGAGGTCGCATGGGTTGTGTTTGAGATAATGAACCACACGAAATGTTGCATCCCAGTGTTCTTGCTTAGGTGATTGCATGAATTGTGTAAGTATATGAATCGAATAAGCGAGATTATGCCGAGTTGTTCCCAAGTATATTAATCTACCAATTAACTGACGATATTTCTCTGGATCAGGGATCAAGGGATCAGAAGCCCTTGCTAACTTGTAATTTTGATCGAGCGGAAAAGTGACTGGTTTGACACCAATAAGTCCAGTTTCGTTGATGATGTCTATTGTGTATTTGCGTTGGCACATATAAAACCCTGAAGGACTTCGAGCTACTTCGATGCCTAGAAAATATTTCAAAACACCAAGATCTTTCATGTGGAAATATGAGCTTAGGTAGGCTTTAAATTTTTCAAGTAGTGAGAGTGAATCTCGACACAATCAGATCATCAACATGCACAAGTATATAAATACATCTGGTTCCATTTGCATAGGTGAACAAAGAGTAGTCAGCAACAGACTAAGTGAACCCGTACTCCTTGAGTGATGCGCTCAGTTTTGCAAAACAGCATCTCAAGATCTGCCGTAATCCATACAACAACTTATGAAGATGACACACTTTTGTTTTATCATCTGTGCAAAAACCATGAGGTAACTGCATATAAACTTCTTCATGTAAGTCACCGTACAAAAACACGTAATGCACGTCCATTTGATGTATATGTCAGTTCTTAACAGCAGCTACTTCGAGAATAGTTCTTACAGTTGTCATTTTACCCACTGGTGCAAAGGTATCTGTGTAATCAGTACATTCGATCTGATTGTTGCCGAGTACTACATGGCATGCCTTGTATCTCTCGAGTGTACCGTCAGTCTTGAATTTTAACCAAAAAACCTCCACTTACATTTGATTGCTTTCTTACCAGGAGGAAGTGTTTCGATTGTCCAAGTTTCATTTTCATCCAGAGCATCAATCTCAGCTCGTATAGCATTCCGTCAATTCTCATATAAAACAGCATGTGAGTAGTGTTGGGGTTCATAGCTGTTTGTGATGGTGAGAACATATTCCTGATGTTTCTCAGAGAACTATGTATTAGAAACATAATCAGACAAAAGATACTTATAGTCCGGTTGATCAACACCTAGAGCTGCGGTGATTTGTAGGATGTAATCTGCAACTTTTGTTGGAGGTTTGCGTTGACGTTTGACAACCCCCAACACTTCCGGTTCAGGTTCAGTGTTACTCTCAGGTGCAGAGGAGGAATCAGATTCTTCACGTGTGCTAGTTGGTGTATTTCTCGAGCTCAAAGAGTCAGTATCAGTGTCAGATGAAGCAGAGCGAAGTTGCGAGGATGACTCTGTTTCAGTAACTGATTCTAGAGGCCAAGAAGGGGCCGACAGAGTTGGACGAAAAACCAACTTCAGTAGTTGTCAGCAGGTCAAGATCAACATAGGATGGACTGTTCTGATCATCAGTTGAATGAAATAAAAATTGAGAAGATGTTGACGGTTGCTTTGTTTCATCATTTCGAGGTTGGTCTACAAAAGAGAACTCTGTCTCGCTGAAGACAACATCACGGGAGACTGAGACAATTCTAGTATCAATGTCATATACTCTCCATCCCTTTGTTCTATAAGGGTAACTAAGAAACACTAATTTTTTGCTCTGTTAAGCGGATTTGTTGCCTCCATGGTTTTGATTGTGGACGTAGCACAAGCATCCAAAAAATTTCAAATGAGTCAGTGGTGGTGGACGATTGTATAGCAATTCAAATGGTATTTCAGAATTGAGTACAACCGAAGGCGTTCGGTTGATAAGATACACAGCTATAAGAACAAACTCATCCCACATCTCAACTGGTAGTGACGCTTGAAAACGCAATGATATAGCCACATTTAGAATGTGTATGTGTTTGCGCTCTACTCGACCGTTATGCTGAAGTGTGCCTACACAGGATATTTTGTGGATCATGCTTGTTTGTTGAAAATAAGATGGAAGACATATGAACTCACTCATCCCGTTGTCACTGCTATTGTTTTAGTTTTCTTGTTAAACTGTCTCTCAACTAGGTTTATGAAAATTTTAAGCTGTTGCGGTGCACCTGTTTTGTCGGTTAACAAATATATCCAGATCACGAGAGAGTAGTCATCTACTATAGTCAAGAAATAATGAGAGCCTTTAGTTGAAGTGATTCGATATGGATCCCAAAAATCGCAATGCACAAGTTGAAAAACTTCTGTTGTCTTATTCAAACTAGTAGGAAAAACATCTTTTGTTAGTTTTGCTCGCATACAAATGTCGAATGTCTTATTATGAAAATCATTTAAGTTACTTAAACCAGAAAAGGGAAGCAAACTAAGCACTTTCGTAGACGGGTGTTCTAAACGTTGGTGCCACAAATCCAGAGTCGTCATATCCGAAGTGTATGTTTTCAACGCAGTTTCCCTGCTTAGAAAGAAGTATAACCTATCATTTTGCTCAGCCACACCAATCAGCGTCCTCGTGATACTGTCCTGAATCACACATAACCTGTCAGTGATCTGAAAGACGCAAGAGCTATCACTATTCAGTTGAGAAACATAGACCAAATGACATTGCAATCCATCAACAAACAGAACATTATATAGCTTAAGTTCAGTTCCTAGACTAATTGTGCTTTGCTTAGATGACTCAGTAAAACGGCCGTCAGGCAGTTTGATCAGTATCATAGGTACATACCTCACATCAGACAAAAAATACATAGAACCTGTCATGTGATTGGTTACCCATGTGTCGACAATCCAAGAGTTTAGAAAAGACATACCCGAGAGTTTTGTATGCTGCGACTGATCACGTTCTGAGAGCAGCAGCTTCAAGGATTTCCACTGAGTATCGCTCAATCCTACCAAACCAACACGATCAGTGTTTGTAACAGAGTGTGCAGATACTGAAGCAGTGACCTGATTTGTGCGAATTGCAGAGCTGTTTTTATTGTCCAATTTGGATCTGGGTCGATCTCCCCACCAAGGTGGATACCTGATCTTTCGAAAACATTGTTCAGAACTATGTCTATTCCATCCACAAAGTGAGCAGCTTCCAGACTTGTTTTGAGAGTCACTAACAGATTTAGTCTGATTCGACGATTAGACAACAAAACTCACTCCTTCTGCACGTTCCTCCAACATCCGACTGGTGGCTTTTGATTGCTCATCTTGAGCCGCAGTGTTTTATGCTTCATCAAGCGTTAGCAAAAGAACTCTTGAAAGTAAGGACGATTTCACTGCACCATATACACTCTTGTCGAGGCCCATGAGAAACTGATGCAGTTTGTCCTCTTCACGCTCCTTCAATACCTCCTTCCTTGTCTTGGCCTGTTGATAGTCACTCAACGAAGACCACAATTTCACAAACGTCCCATCATAAGCTTCAATCGCCAAACCTTTCTGGCGACATGTCGCCAATTTCGCCTTCAAACATTGGACTCGTTTGCCGCTTTTAACAGAGTATCGAGCATGAATGTGCTCCCAAAGTTCTGACGCAACTTCACAGTGTGCAAGATTCGATCTCATAGATGTCTCCACTGTAAGTCCTATCCAGGATATGACCAAAGCATTGTTGGCATATCAATCCTCATAATCATCTGACTCCTCACCGGGATTGGAGATTTTCCGTCCACAAACCCGAACTTCTTCCAAACTCTGAGTGCAAGTCGAATTCCATCGGCCCACTCATCATAATTGGTTCCACGCAGTGCCGGCTGTGAAATGACGTATCCGAGATTGTCTCCTGACGAGAGATCATAGGGAGATATGGTTATGCGAAGAGATTCATTTCTGCTTCATGTAGCAGACACATCTTCGCCAATCTGGTTAGTCGGTTTTGCAGAACTAGTCGACATAGAAACAGATCTTTGTCAAAGAGAAGAACAAAAATAAAATCGAATACAATCAAATCAACGATCAAACAAACCTTTTTGTATGTGGCTACTGCTCTGATACCATATTAGTAAACAGAGCGTTGTAAAGATTTTCTTGTTTTATTAACAATAGTTATCAACACATATATACAGAAGTTTCATCGTATCCTAGTATCTGATGAAATCATAAACTTGCCATAAACATTGGCTGTGTATCAAAGTAAATATAGGAAGTTTGATATGATTTTATGTGAAAATATAGTTATATCCCGATAATATTCAAGAAATATATCTACAATATTGAGATGTATCGTCACAGAAATCTATAAGATGACGTCTTTAGCATTCGAAGGAGAACTTGTGTAGTTGTACTCTTTTTATCTATTTATATTTTTTTCCCATATATGTTTTTAACAAGGCAACAAGTGTCCTAAAAATTAAAATAAAAGATTGCATTCGTCTGTAGTTATATTTGTTTTTACAATAATTAATAATTCTTTTTATAACAAAAAAAAACATTTTAACAAAATTTAATTTGTTTTCCAAGACATATTAGTCCCTTAAATTTATAACAAATATAATTTTGATTCTTTTTAAAATACAAAAAAATTCTTACTATATATTTGCTTTCTTTTATATGTCTAACCAAATTTTTTATAACAACCTAACTAAAAGCTATATATACCAAAATGTTAGCTTAACCTCAAACAGAAAATTAGCAAATGGTTACACACAAAAGTCACAAAAATTAGAAAAAACAAACATTTCTTGAATACTCATGCAAATGTTTTTGGTTAAAATCCTAAAAGCATTTAAAACAAAAATGTAGTAGATAGTAAAAGATCATCAACTTTTCTCCAAATCACTTAGCCATCATACTCTTAACAAACTCTTCATAGTTAATCTAACCATCTCCATAAACATGACAACATCAGCTTCACTTATTATCTCTTCAACTTCTTCATCAGTTAACTTGTCACAAACATGAGATAGATCAGAAGCCGAAATGAAACCGTTTTGGTCTTTGTCTAAAACCCTAAATAATTCTTTTAGCTCTTCTTCCGAGTCAGGATACTCCATAATAGCAATGGTCCATTGGCATAAAAACAACCGAATGATACCAGAAGAAACTGAAGATGAAGATAACATCTTCAATGAGTCAACAACAAACTTCTTTAGATCTATAATCTCTTTCAAAGGATCCATCTCATTTTGTAAGATCTCTAAAGATTCAGCTTCTTCTTTTTGAAGATGTGAAACCAATATAATAATGTTAACTAGCATTTTCCCCCAGTGTTTTGAAGCTGATGGCTCCAGAAGCCATGGCGTCTCCGTTATAAGTTTGGTTGTAGCAACAACAACTAGCTTCATCTCTTTAGGGCATGTGATCTTTCTCATGTAAGGAATCCATATATCCTCTAAGATACTAGGGAATGCATTCACCTTAACCTTGTTCATACTACAAACCACATCAGCTTCTCCATGCATCACCAGAAACACCGACATAAAAACAAGTGACTTTTTGAACTTAACTGTCGTAGTAGATTCATGCATTGTGAATATATCACTCCATATGCCCTTTACAAAAGGTGAAATCTCACTGAAGTCAATGTATTCAAATATTGAGTTAAGCACATAAAAACCTTGTTCTTCTGTCTCTGAAGATAAAGTCAACATTTTGAATATTTTTAGGGTTTGACTTAACCTATCATCTTTAATAACTTCATGTGGTAAATCACGTATAAAACCTTGAAGCAAAGAGACATATGCATGAGTACTTACAGCAGTTTCCTTCCATGTATCAAGCGAGAGAAGAACCAAAAACATCTCTGATATGATTGTTTTATCATACAAGCTTCTTTCTTCACTATTACACAAAAGCTCTTTTGCATGTAGAAGAAGCTTGAAACCATCTTCTGCTCCATCACATTTGTTCTTGTCTGGATGTAATAACAAAGACATCTTCCGGTATTGTCTATTCACAGTTTGATAAGAAGCCAACCTAGTGATACCAAGTACTCCATACCAATCTGGTATACATTTTCCATTAACTTTGTTATTAGCAAACCTATAGACATTGAACATAGTCACAACATGTTTTATACCATCAAGATTTGGATATAAACGCTCAGCCTTGTCACCAAATCTTTTGGCTCCAACATAATCTTTTTTTGAAAAAAGTTTATGAGCAATATCTATAGATCTCATTGCTTCTTCTTTGTTGCACTCCATATCTTGTATGTAATATGAAACGTTTAAAATAAGAGGAAAAGATTAAGGTGGATGTGTAGAATATGTATGGATTAATTATATATTCAGAACTTTTTCAATTATGAAAACTCCAAACTCCTAGAAAATAGAGAAGATGAATCGACAAGTGAAAATGAAGTATAATCATGAAGAAATAAGCTAAAGCTTAAAGAAGCTGAATAATGCTCTGTTTTATCAAACGTTTTCAACTTAGTTTTCATTACAATGGCTGCAGCTTATATATAACAGAGACTGAATGTAACTAGGGTTTAGAGGAGCGTTTAATGATAAGATTGCCAGCTAATTGCTCCAGCTGTGGTTGTTGCTTTAACCTCCATTCTCATTCAACAAAGATGAGAATCTGTTTTGCGTTTTGATGCCTCCTTCCGTACTCTGTAACTTTTTGTCTTTGTCTGTAGTTAGCCGTTGCTGAGACAAGGAAAGGAGAGCCTCCGTTTGGATTGGAGTCTTCTGAAGAGTCGAAGCTTCTGTTTGGATTGGAGTCTCTTGAGGATTCAAAGCTTCTGTTTGACTCAGTGTATTTGGTCCTTCTCTTACAAATAATATATGCCTTTCGTGGGAAGGTAAATCTCATAAATTCCATCTAAGTATTTATTATATTGCTTTTTTTGTATACAAATTTATTATATTGATTATTTGATTTACTTAACAATAATGAATTAATCCAAATTTCACCCCATAACAAAATCAATTAAAACGACAAACTTTTTGATTATTATATGTTTCTACCTTTTACATCATCCCTATGTTCGTTATATATTGATGTTTTAGTATTTTTTTTTTGTTTCTAAAATATTAATTTTCTATAATTTAGTTTTAAAATAATGTAAGGAGTAATTCTTTTTGGAAAATTTAAAAAAAAACTAACCAATAGAAAATAAGATGATAGAAAAAATAAAAAGAAAAGAAAGCTCACAATATGTAAAAAGAAAGAAAAATCTTAATGTGTGAAAGATTCTTAAAATCAAAATATTAGAAACAGAAAAAATTTTAATTAAATTTGTCGTCGGGGATAGGATTTGTAAAGATTAGTTTTATCAAAACCTGTATTCGAATCAGTTTATTTTGAACATCAATTTTTGTAATCAATAAAAATTAACATCAATTAAAATAATTGATATAAATATTTTTTTTTGATCATCAAACTTATTTTCATTCATCTAAGAATAATATCGTTCAAGCATACAAGTTCTTCAACCATAAGGTTGAGAGAAAGTACAAGATACAAATGCATAATCGGACAGTTTCGAATAGCAAACATTATATCTAAAACATAATTTGAAGATAGAAACACAAACTTGGAGAAGTTTGATAAACCGTCAGGAGAGGAGTTAGAGCTACAAAGAACACCAACACCTAGGGATGAAATAACATTCAAACCGTAATCTTCTACTGACATTTCGATAGTCAACACTAATGACTTTAAGGTACAATCTTCATCGAAGCCAAGCAC